>PVIH01005210.1:10790-56534 GCA_004025045.1 Sigmodon hispidus
AAGAATGGATTAACAAACTGTGGTACATCTACACAATGGAATACTACTCAGCAGTAAGAAAAAATGATATCCTAAAATTTGCAGGCAAATGGATGGATTTGGAGAATATCCTCCTGAGCGAGGTATCACAATCTCAGAAAGATAAGCAGGGGATGTACTCACTCATTAGTGGTCTCTAAACAAACAAACAAGAAAAAACCCTAGTTATGCCCAAGCTGCAAACCACAACCACTGAACAGCTTGGGATCAGAGACACCCTGGACTGACCCTTCGGATCCCACTCCAACTATAGGAACACCTGACTCACTCTTGAGGGAGGGGGGACAAAACTGTATTTGCCAGGAGTGGAGACTGATCCAAGCATTATTGGGTCAGTGGGATCATAGGACTGTCTGCTGCCTGCCCAGGGAGGGGATGGGGAGTTGTGGAGAAGAAAAAATGACCTGATGTGGTGGGAGGGGGAAGGGACCTTGAATAGGGATATACAGGGATGGAAAACAGAGGGAAAGCTGAACACAAAGTAAATATATGTGTAGCAATCTTATTTGCATTATCACCCTTGATATGTCATGCTTATGATTTTTATCTTCTTTATAGTTATTGTTAACTTCTCAGCATTTTAAATTCATTTTACTATTTTTCTTGATAAATACAAAATAAAGAAAAAAAAAGAAAAAGTAGAATCTTTTGCTCAGCAATTAAAAGAAATTGGAAGGAAAGGATATCCTGATAATACGCTGATCAGATACTTCATGGCAGTCAGTCTTAGGTTCAAAACCTCATCTACAGACAAGGAGTTCTGGAGATAAAAAGATTCTTCATATTGTTTTCTGGTATTTGTAAACATTCAGAAGGCTTTTTCTATATCACAACTTTTAGTCTGAAATCCTGTCATTTATTAGTCTTCCTCTTGTCCTCTGTGATACTTTTCTCATTTCATTTTATTGAGAGAATGAGTCCTCTTCTTAGTCATTTGCTAAGTACATTTTTTACTTTGTTTCCATATTTTACAATTTATGCCGTATTAACTGTAGTAAATCTCAGAGAACATCATAGCAACTCACTGTCAATCAATTTCTTAATTTTTAACAAAGCCTAAGTGCACTTCTAAGTAGTCAAAAATCTGTAAAATGATCTATTTAATATATTAATATTATATCTTGTTAGTAATGTTTCTTTTCTTTAATGTTGATTTATCTGGGCATTTCACCATGATGGTTTCTTTATATGAAAAAGAGGGAACTTGGCTATTATCTTTTGTATTTATTTCTCTATAACATTATGTGATCTTTCTCACTTATATTGACTCTTAGAAAAATGGCAGGTGAAGAAGAAAATTTAAAGCATAGCAACTATGTAAATTTTCAGAAATCCATTAATGTGAATTTTGCATATAAGAAAATATGAGTATCTTTATCATAACATTTCTCTTGAAGAAAAGCACTCATGTTTTCTAACCAATGTAAGTCCTAATCTAAATTAGTAAAATTGAGGTATAACTTATTAAGTTCAGAAAACTTAAAGTTAAAAGTATCATAGCATTCTACTATTTTTTTTCTTTTTTTAACTATTTTTACTTTAGCTCAGATTTGTAAGGTTTTCACAGATTACTATTTTAAAATGTAATTGTGTATTGATATGCCACATGAACCAGAAAATAAAAATTACTTGTATAAGTAAAAGAATACTAATATAAAATTCTTATTTCCCTCACTGATAAGATGAAGCAGCATTTACTATTGCACAATTCATTTCTTAATCATCTGTTTATATGCCAGCTATCATTACACAAATCTGTGTTCTAAATCTGGCTTCTAAAACACAGTTAAATACACAAGTTCTGAATTTCTGAATCATATGCCCTATTCTCAGAGGTTAAGACTACAACTGAGGATAGAATAGTAGTACCTCAATAAGCTTCCTTGGGTAACTTTACTATGAGTCTCAGAATTCATTTATTGTGAACACTTAATAACTACTGTTGAGAACTACAGCTAATACAAAGCAATGTGAGTATTGTGTACTCTAATTTTTAACCTCTGCAATAATAGAACATGATAATCATGCTTATAATGTGATTATAAAGTGTTATAACAATTATAATACTATCACTGAGCAAAATCTTCTTTTGACAATTTTATTTTTTACCTTTTAATCAATTTGATCCTTAAAAGGTACAGAACTATACTTAATGTTTTCTGTAAAATAAAAATAATATGTATTTGTATTATTTATATATATTGCTGATACAAAATATATGAACTTTAGTATTAAACCATTACAGATTGAACTTTTAAATATACAAACACAGAGATATTGGGTAACAAGGAGGGTCCTAAAAAAGACATCTATGAATCCCACTGGAAAGGGGAAAATGATGGAATGTTATGAGTAAATAAGGAGCATGTGGGGGAGGGATAAATAAAGGAGGGAAGAGAAAACAAGGGAATGGGATGGTTGACTTGGAGGAGGGACAGAGTGGGAGAGCAAAGAAAGATATCTTCAGAGAGGAAGCCATTTGGGGTTAGGGAGGAATCTGATGCTAGGAAAATTTCCAGGAACACGAGGATGACCCCAGCTAATACTACAGGCAAAGATGGTACCGGAACTGGCTTTCTCTTGTAACCAAATTGATAACCACCCTGTCATAATAGCTTCATCCAGCTATTGATAGAAGCAGATGCAGAGATCCACAGCTAAGCCCTGGACTGAAGTTTCAGTAGGTCAAAGAGGGGAAGGAAAGATTATATGAGCAAAGGGGTCAAGATCATGATGTGGAAACCCACAGAGGTCTGAGAGCTCAATGACACTGGACTGACTACCAGACAACCTCCATGGGAACAAACTATGTCCTCTGAATGTGCTTGACAGTTTTGTATCTTGGGCAGTTTGTGAAGCCTCTGGCTGTGGGACCAGGATTTATCCCTAGTGCATGAACTGACTTTTTGAAGCCTATTCACTATAGAAGGATAACTTATTTGGCCTTGATACAGGGGTGGTGGGGGATGAGAGTAGTCCTGTCTCAATCTGATATGCCAAACTTTGTTGACTCCCCATGAGTGGCCTTACTCTCTTTGAGGAATGAATGGTGGCTGGAGAGGGGAAAAGCTGAGGGTGAGAGGAAGAACCAGAGAGAAGGGGAACTGTGATTAGTGTGTAGATAAATAAATAAAACAATAGGAAAAAACTTTCAAATTACACATTTTAAGACAAGAAGAGTCAAAATTCATTGCCTTGTGTTTTACTCACAAGCCAACTATGAATAAAATATATTTAATAATTACAATTTTAATCATAGTTAATATGTAGCAAATCTTATCCCAGATAATATACACCACCTTTAGTTACTTAAATGATCACTAAAATATTTCATTTCAGCATAATTAAAGCAACTGAAGCTTCTGTAGGTAAGAGTCTTCTAGCTAGAAAATGAGGGGTTTATTTACTTTTAAAATGTGATATCAGCATGTTCTTCTTTCTCTAAGCCAGTATTCCATCCTTTTTTTAGGCTAATCAGTCAATATTTCTGTCAAAATAAATAAATAGATAGATAGACAGAGAGATAGATAGATAGATAAATAAATAAATAAATGGATAATGTCAGCAAAATCCATCCATATTGTCACTTACTAAGTATAGAAAACAGTATATTTGCTAGGAAATATATAAAAAAGATAACTGGAACATGTTTCTTTCTTTGTAAATTTTAGGTGTAATTTGCTGACATGCATGTGTGCAGTACTCAAGGATGATAGAAGACAAGGTGTTGTATTTCCTGGAAGTGAGTTTACACATAGTTGTTAGCTTTCATATGTGTGTTGGAAAACTGGGTCTCTAGAAGCGTAGTATATGTTCTGAATCTAGGAACTTTTTCTCCAGCAACTTGATGCAATTTTCTAAAACTGGTAAAGTCTTAAAGTTTGGGAGTATCTAAGGACAAGTGTGAAAATCACTTCTACTTGTTCATTTGCTTCATCTGTTTCATATAGCTGGTTTTTTTTTCTTTTTTTATTATGAATAAAGTCACATTTTCTATCCGTGTATATCCTTGTTCAAGGTCCCTTCCCCCTCCTACCCCTCCAGTCACTCTTTCTTCTCCACATCTCCCCATCTCCTTCCCAGCAAGGGCAGGAGGTCCCAAGGTTCAGCTCAGTTCAGCATCCACTCCTGACAGATCCAGTTTCGTCACCCCAACATTAAGACTGGGTCAGGTGTTCTTCTATAGGGAGTAGGATCCAAGGTGCCAGTCCAAGGTGTTTAAAATCCCACATATAGCTGTTATTTTTCAAAATTATTATGTACAATTATGCAAGATAAAAACTATTTAGAATAAACTCTAGAAGTCTAACCACTATCTTTAACATCAATAAAAATATAGACAGGATAAATGTAAAAAATATATAATTTGATGGAAAAAATTTCAAAGAGGATATCAACAAATGGGCAAATCATCCACGTTCGTAGGCAGACTCATAAACATTACTATGTCAATTCTTTTGTACAGTCTTATGATTACATATAACCTTAGCAAACTCCAGTGATTTTATTGGCAGCAACCTGATGCTCATTAGTATATGAAAGGCTTGTGATTGTGAGTATATTTCTGGAGCAAAACAAAAAAGGACATTTAAAGAGTCTGTGCTGCAAAATATTATCTTGCAACATACAGTTAGAGTCATTAAAATAATATTCTTTTGTTGAAGTAAGAGATAATCAGTCATAAATTAGTCCCCACATCCACATATAAAACACAAAGAAATGAAGCAATTCAAAGAAGAGTATTTAGATAATAGTATTTTTACCAATATCATTCTTATTTATAATTAAGGCCTACTCTACAGGAAGAAATTCGTAGTACTATAATCATGGTAAAACATAAAATAAAACAAAATAAAAAACCATGGTTTGGGAAGTCATAAGTCCATGGGAAATCTAGCAATGTTATTTTGCAAGTGGTAGTGGCAAACTGCCATCAAAAAGTTTTATGTTTATATGTGTGGATTCATGCTGCTTTCAAAATTGGGCAGAAGAGAAGCTTCTAATTTCGGAGGGTAGTGGTTAGTGAGGAGATTCCTGGTTGTTCAAACTCTGAAAAGAAGTTATTATGGATATGCATCAATAAATATGTTCTCTTTGTAAACTACTCCATCTCTGAAATGCCCCAGGAATATTATAGAAGAGAGGAAGAAAAGAACATAAAATAAAGACAGAAGGAAGGAAGGGAAGGAATAAGGAAGGAAAGAAGGAAGAAAGGAAGGAAGGAAGGAAGGAAGGAAGGAAGGAAGGAAGGTGAGAAAGAGCACTGTGATATCTGTGAAATACTGTCCTCTGTAAATGACATAGTTGGTGCACCTGTGACTTTACAGAATGTTAGCTACCTCCACAAGACCCAAAGAAGATAAATACAATTAAAAAAAAATCCAACTGGGCCAGGCATGGTAGTTCACACATTGAATCCCAGAAATTTGGATGCAGAAATAGGTAGACTTCTGAGTTTCAGGGTGGCCTGGTCTACAAAGTGAATTTCCGGATAGCCAAGGCTGTTACAGAGAAGACTCTGTCCCTAAAAACAACAATAAAGGAGGAAGGGGAGGTAGAAGAAGAAAAGGAGGAGGAGGAAGAGAGAGAGAAAGAGAGAGAGAGAGGAGGAAGAGGAGGGGAGGGAAAGGAGAAGAAGGAAGGGGAGAAGAGAAAGGAGAGAAGAGGAGAGGAGAGGAGAGGAGAGGAGAGGAGAGGAGAGGAGAGGAGAGGAGAAGAAAAAGAAAAGAAAAAAAAATCCAGCATGGACCTAAAAACAGCTTATCTGGCCCCACCCTAACTGAACATCTATTGGCAGTTAATGACTACTAAGTGAAAGTCACTTTCTTTTGGGGGTGACTTGAACACTAATCCTGCTTCAGTGCATATCCCCACAGCCATTTTCATGTTGCAAGAACCAATTGGACTTGTTTGGTCATTTTAAAAGTTAAAGTAAGTAAGAAGGTATGAAATTAGTAGTGAGATGTGCTGAAGAGATGGGAGCTGGAGAGTGAATGGGACAGACATATTCAAGACACGTGGTATACATATATGAAGATGAAGAACAACTTAGTCTTTATTCATTGCATTTTCACTCCATGTTTTTGCTGTGTGTGATCAATAGTTTTCTTAAAATATTAAATGGAAAATTACTCAAACCATTCTTAGCTGTAGATAAAAATCTCACAATAGTCTACTACCTGTAGCCTGGGACCACAATCATCCCTTGTCTCAGTATGTCCATATTGTTTATGATGACCCATTTAGTTACTTTTCAGCCAACAGTCTCAGTTAGATTGTTGTACTACTGCTGTGTTGGTGTTCAATTAATTTGTGTTGTGATAGAATTTATTTAATGAGGGCAAGAATGATTTCAATAAAAGAACTACCCATAAAAGAATGTATAAATTTTTATTTGTCAATATAATAGAACATTATACATCAAAAATAAGATATGAAGAGCTGTGGATTTTACTCAGCAGGTGGGCCAGCATGAGGACCTGAATTAATATTTGTTGGTAGAATCTACAAAACAGGAGATCATAGCTATATGTGCTGATGCAACATTATAAGGCTAATGAGAGGTAGATATATCCTGGGAGCTCATTAGCCAGACATCCTATAGAACATGTCAACTTCTGGGTAAGTGAAAGACCCCCTCTTAGATGATAAAGCAACAAACAATAGAGGAAGATATATTACATCCTTTCCTGGACACTAAAGAGCAAATATGAATGAATGCACTTGCACATTGATATGCATGTAGCAAAACACAAATAATATACAAACTAAAGAAGGAAGAAAAAAAGAAGGAGGAAATAGTGGAAGAAGAAACAGGGGAGTATGAAATCACAAGCGCAAAGTGAACATAAATAATGTTAAGATAAAGAAGCCAGTCTGAAAGATTGTCCATTAAAAAATTCCAACAGGACAACAATTTGTAAAAAGGAAGCAATAAAGAAAGAGAAAAAACAGCTAAGGGTTGGCAGGAATAAAATTATGAGGAATAATTAATGTAAAGTACTCATTGGGAGAATTAAACTAGCATGATATGGAAATGACAAATACATTATAGTATGTATCACAATCCTTAAAAATATACAGCATAAAGAGTAACTTTTGATATTCTAAAATTTGCAGGTAAATGAATGGATTTGGAGAATATCCTCCTGAGCGAGGTATCACAAACCTGGAAAGATAAGCAGGGGATGTTCTCACTCATTAGTGGACTTAAAAAAAAAAAAAGTAGAGAATGTTCAAGCTGCAAACCTCAACCACTGAACAGCTTGGGATATGAAATTTATATTTAATGTAGTCTTTTGCTGTTCATTTGATCTCAACACTATTCATTTTACACAATGACATTATTATATATTTCTATTAAGTCCATCTGTTATAATGTTTGTCCTTCAATTTATAGTATTATTGAAGTAGGTCTTCCCTTTTTTTGTTTAATTTGGTTAAGAATTTGCCATTTATGTTTAATCCTTAAAAATAAGTAAATAAATAAATGTAAGAAAGAATGAAGAATTCTAAGTGACCAAACCAACCAAAAAAACAGAATAGCTTGCAAAATATTGTAACTACCTAAGGAATAGTTAATTTTTATTCCTTGATGGCTGAGATGGACACTGTACATTAGAATCCTCACTGTGAAGCTAAATTACTACTTTTCTAAGAAATATAAAAGTGAAGGAAGCTGCTATACAAACCACAAGTGGATCAGAAAAGAACATTTTCCCTATTTCAGAAATAAAAATTTATTTAAACCAGATGCTTTTAAATTTGTCAGTATAAAGCTTTGTACTGTGTTCATGTAAAGAAAATGGCAAGTTATATAAGAAGAGGGGGACAAAGAAATAAAAAAATAGTTTTTTGAAGGAAAAAAATTTCTTTCATTGAAAAATTTTTCATACACTACATTCTGATTATGTATTATACCTCCCCCAACTCCTCCAAAATACTACTCATCACCCAATTCAATGCCATTTCTTAATGTAAACTATGGGCTATAATTAATAACCTGATATCCATATTAAATTCACACTAATTCACAAGTTAATAGTATTCTAGGGCTGAATATATGGGTTCATTGCTTTATCCACTCAATTTTTCCATGCATCAAAACTAGTTCTAAATATAAAGTATAAATTTAAATGAATTGTATTGTCAGTCATGCTTTTATTCATTGCCTATAGTAAATAGACCCATTGATGGGAAAACTAAATAAAAAAAAAGAACATCACTGTAAACATTTTTATATTCTGCTTTCACCGTGTCCATTGCACAGGTTTTTCCCTTGCTGTCTGACCTCAGTATTATTGTCTACCATCCAGATAATAAAGTGCTGCTTTCTATGCTGGTGCCAGAATCATATGTCTTCCCTGATATCTGCTGACAAGACTGCCATCCCAAGTGAAGGCAATGAACTTTGATGGTTATATACACACAAGAGCAATGCATGCCAGTTCTGTTTCTAAATCTTCTCATTGTCTCTGAAACTGGATGTCATGATATAGCACAAGGAATCCATTAATTTTCTGTCATTATATCATCTGAGGAAGTATTTAGACATCTGCCTGTGCAATTGACTCTTTGACAGTGTTAATAATTACATTACTAATGTAATTAATAATATTGACTTACTATTATATAATATAGGGTATAGTAATTATTCAAATATAATTACTGTCATCATGATATTCAGTAATGTTAATGGCCAGTTATTATGTGACATATAGCATACCTAGTGCTTTTTAATCAGCAATATGTCCTTTATAATTATAGCAATTGAATGTTGGTTATTATAATCATTTCTCCTTTTACAAAGAAAAAGCAAAAAAGATTGAAAACTATATTTGTGTTCCTGAATCTTACGGCCAATAATTTATGTTTTGAGGTATTAAACTTGAGTTAATATTTAAAACCTTTTTTGGATTTTATTATGTTTATATTTTATACTCAGGGGAGCATTCTTAGGTGTTATAGACTGGAGGATTTACCCACAGTATTCTGTATTATAGTGGAGGTTCAACAAGAAACCATAGCTACTGAGTTGCTTCTAATGTAGCCTTTCAGGAAAGTTACTGGAAAATTTTATTAGTAATTACTTTACAAAATCTAACTAAATCTGGGAGTAGTAAAAAGTGCTTTTATAAATATAGATATTTTTGAATTTCACAATCCAGTCAAGAATTAAATCATAGTCATCACCCTCAAAAATAATTTTTTGTTTTATCTTCTTTGTCTTTTCCATGAATTAACAACATTCAATTTCTTGATTTCATCAACATATGATAGTAGTATTATCTGTAATTTTTAATGTAGATTATCTCCTGATTAAATTGCTTGAAAGTTTCTGAAGGCTGACTGGGAGGGATTGGGAGGAGAGAAGAGGTGGGCCTGGGGATACATGGATTAAAAGACTTTTTTAAAAAATAAATAAATAATAATGATTCATATACTTCTGCAGATGTAGTTAGATTGTTAGTTTGTTTCTTCAAAAATCCTTTCTATATGAATGTGTGTATTTTGTCCATGTTTTTGTGCCTGTACCTGTTTACATTCATTTAAACACAAGCACGTGGAAGGGTGGGGTCAAAGAGAGCTGACTTAAATGAGTCCATCTTGGGATTTTGTTGCTGTTGTTTTGAGGCAGGATCTCTAACTAAACCTATAACTAACCAGTTTGCAGTGACCTTTACAATAGTGAGATTACATATGCATATCATGGTATTTTACATTTTATTTCAGTGCTAAGAATCTAAACTCAGGTCCTGATGCTTTTATGGCAGTCACATTGTTTGTTGAATCATCTATTCACCCCTATTTCCTTTAGTTTCTAAGTAGTATTACACAGTACCTGTAGACAATTATTTTTACTTATTCTTTGAACAAAATATATTTGTAATACAGTAACTTGTCAGAGTGGCAAAAAAAGCTAAAGCAAATATTCATTTACAACACCCTGTGGACTGCAGACATTTATTTCAAGTATTAATTTTTGGAAATATAGGGCTGTGGGGAGTTATTTCACACTAAATGATATTGACAATATTGGACAGTAGCTTCACAATTTGGCATATTCTTTACCAAAAAACATCACCATTGTCTTCAATTTAGTTTTTTTGTGATTATATTATATTTTCACTTTAGTTTTTATGTGATTATATTGTAGCTTAATTAAAAACTTGTGATGAAAATGATATAAAACACATATTTTTATGATAATGGCTTCTCATATAACTCAGCTATAAAAATATCAATAATCATACTTCAAGTACTACTAAACAGAATAATGGAATATAGCTAAACAGAATAGTAGAATATAAAAGAGGCTTCATAAAGAAACTAAATATTAGACTGATATATATTTAAGTAAATTAACAAAAATTTTCAACATGTATAGAAAAAATTAATAAGTACATATGTACAAAATTCTTAATGTATCAAATTATTCCACCTTAGATTTGGCAAAAATATATTATACAGAATGAAAAAATATAGATCACAAAAATGTTATGAACTTTGTCATCCTCAAATTTAAACACTGCCTCATCAAAAGGCATTACTAAAAACTTGACATTGCTAAAAAAAATAAGAAATTCGTATTCAGGTTATAAAGAAAATCAGAAAATACCTAAAGCGCTAATAATCATAAGAACTCTCCAACTCTCCAATAGTGTTGATCTCAACACTATTCATTCTACACAATGGAATTGTTACATTTTTTCTTATAACTCTATTATATATATATATATATATATATGTGTGTTAGAAAATAAAGTCCTTAAAAAAAATCAAATTCAAGTTACCTTAGCTCTTCTCAGAAGTCCCAAGGCATCTTTATAGTACTTCTTGAGTTGAAATCTAATGCCTAAACAATAGCATTTTTAAAGAAATCTAGACAAGAGAACAACTTTTTTTTCCCTCTAGGAGATCTATGTTAAGATCTATCTTAAAACTTTCAAACAAAGACTGAGATACAGATACTATTATTTAATTTTCCCAGTTTCACCAAAAACAGCAGTTTCTCCCTTTGACTCCCTGTGGGGACATCAAAAGGGATATTTATCTGTTTAAAGATCCATTTGAACTGTGATTGAAGTACAGATTATTTCAATTCTATTTTTTTAAATTTTTTTCTTTTTTAAAATGGTGAATAATGTTTTATTTTTTAATCCATGTATCCCTTTGTTCAAACTCCCTTCCTATTTCCATCCCTCCCAGTCACTCTCTCTTCTCCCCATCACCTTATCTCCTCCCCAGCAAGGGCAGGAGGTCCCAAGGTTCCAAGATGGTTTAGATCAGCATCCACTCATGTCAGATCTGCTTTCCTCACCCCAACATCAACTGAGGCAGGTGTTCCTCTAGAGGGATTGAGATCCAAGGTGCCAGTCCAAGGTGTTTGAGATCCCAAGCTGTTCAGTGTTTGCAGCTGGGACATGCTTTGCTTTTTGATTTTTGATTTTTATTTATTTATTTTATTTATTTTTGCTTTTTTGTTTAGAGTCCACTAATGAGTGAGTACATCTCGTAATTATCTTTCTGGGTTTGTAATATCTCGCTCAGGAGGATATTTCCCAAACCCATCCATTTGCCTGCAAATTTTAGTATATCATTTTTTCGTACTGCTGAGTAGTACTCCATTGTGTAGATGTATCACAGTTTGTTAATCCATTCTTCAGCTGAGGGGCATCTAGGTTATTTCCAGGTTATTGCTATTATGAATAAAGCTGCTATGAACATAGTTGAGCTAATGCCTTTGGAGTGCAAATTTGCATCTTTAGGGTATACACCCAGAAGTGGTATTGCTGGGTCCTTGGGGATGATTCTCAGTTTTCTGAGAATTTGTATTCCAGAGTGGCTAAACAAGCTTACACTCCCACCAACAATGGCGGAGTGTTCCCCTTGCTCTGCAACCTCTCTAACATAGACTGTCAACTGCATCTTTTATCTTAGCCAATCTGACAGGTGTAAGATGGTATCTCAAAGATGTTTTGATTTGCATTGCTCTGATGGCTAAAGAATTTGAGAACTTTTTCAAGTGCATTTCAGCCTTTGTGATTCTGCTGAGAATTCCCTTTTTGGTTCTGAACCCTATTTTTTGATTGTGATATTAAAGGTTTTAGGCTCTAGTTTTTTGAGTTCTCTATATATTTTAGAGATCAATACTCTATCACATGTAGGGTTGGTAAAAATCTTTTCCCATTCTGTAGGCTGTTGTTTCGTCCTATTGACAGTGTCCTTGATTTTACAGAAGCTTCTCAGGTTAAGGAAGTCCCACTTATTGATTGTTGTTCTTAGTGTCTGTGCCACTGGTGTTATATTTAGGAAGGGGTCACCTGTTCATCTCATTGGAGGGTATGTCCCACTTTCTTTTCTATCATGTTCAGTGTGGCTGGGTTTATGTTGAAGTCTTTGATCCACTTGGATTTGAGTTTTGTGCAGGGTGACAGGCTTGGATCCATTTGCATTTTTCTACATACTACCAACCAGCTATGCCAACACCATTTGTTAAAGACACTATATTTTTTTCATTGAATATTTTGGGATCCTTTGTCAAAGATCAGGTGTTCATAGGTTTTTGGGTTAATGCCTGGATCCTCAATTCTATTCCATTGACCCACAAGTCTGTTTTGATGCCAGTACCAGGCTGTTTTTATTACTGTAGCTCTAGAGTATAAGATGAAGTCAGGGATGGTGATACCTTCTGAGGTTCTTTTGTTGAGCAAAATTGTTTTGGCATTCCTGGATTTTCTGTTATTCCAAATGGGATTAAGTATTGTTCTTTCAAGGTCTGTACAAATTTGTGATGAGATTTTGATGGAAAGTACATTGAATCTGTAGATTGCTTTTGGTAAGATTGTTATTTTCACTATGTTGTTCCTATCTATCCAGGAATATGGAAGATATCATTTTCTGATTTCCTCTTCAATCTCTTTTTTCACTGATTTAAAGTTTTTGTCAAATAGATCTGTTACTTCTTTGGTTATAGTTACTCCAAGGTATTTAATGCTATTTGCAGCTATTATAAAGGGTGATGTTTCCCTTATTTCTTTTTCAGCCCTTTTATCGTTAGTATATAGAACATCTACTGATTTCTTTGAGTTAATCTTGTATCCTGCTACTTTGCTGAAGGTTTTTATCAGCTGTAGAAATTCCCTGGTAGAATTTTGTGGATCACTTATGTATACAATCATATCATCTGCAAATAGAGATAGTTTCACTTCTTTTCCAGTTTGTATCCCCTTAATCTCCTTTCATTCTCTTATTGCTTTAGCTAAAATTTGAGCACTATATTGCATAGTTGAGGGGAAAGGGAACAGCTTTGTCTAGTTCATGATCTTAGTGGAATTGCTTTGAGTTTTTCTCCATTTAGTTTGATGTCAGCCATTGGCTTCTTGTAAATCGCCTTTATTATATTTAGATGTTTTCTGTATTTCTGATCTCTCCAGGACTTTTATCATAAAAGGAGTGTTGGATTTTGTCAAAGGCTTTTTCAGTATCTAAGGATATGATCATGTGGTTTTTCTACTTCGGTTTGTTTATGTGATGGATGACATTTCCCTTTTTTGTATGTTGAACCATCCCTGCATTTCTGGGATGAAGCCTACTTGTTTGTGGTGGATGACATTTTTTTATATGTTGTTGTATATGGTTTGCCAGAATTTTGTTGTGATTTTGTGCATCAATATTCTTGAGGGAAATTAGTCTATAATTTTCTTTCTTTGTTGCATCTTCATGTTGCTTGAGTATTAGGGTAATTGTGTCCTCATAAAAAGAGATTGGCAATATTTTTTCTTTTTCTACTCTATGAAACATTTTGAGGAGTATTGGTAATAGTTCTTCTTTGAATGTCTGGTAGAATTCTACACTGAAACCATCTGGACCTTGGCTTTTTTCACTTGGGAAGCTTTTAATGACAGCTTCAATTTCATTTAGGATTATAAGTTTGTTTTGGTATTTAATCTGATCTTGATTTAATTTTAGTAAATAGTACCTGTCCAAAAAGCTGTCCATTTCTTCTAGGTTTTCCTTTATTATAATTTTTTTACAAGCTTTTGTTGTTACTATTTCAAAGCAAGATATTTAAAACCATGAATAAGACAGGCTGTAAAATTTGGATTCTCTTGAATCTTAGGAAGTTATTCAATCTGTTTCATAATAAGGACATGACTAAAATGAAAATTAATAAAACAATCAGAAAGTAACAAATTAAATTGCAGACTGACATTTCTGAGGAACACACAAGAAAATCAGTCTCTTCTTTGTGTCCTCTCTACTTCCATGCTGGGTTGACTCCTTTGCTGAACTTCCAGAAGATAAGTTTATAGTAACAAATTTCTGGCCTGGCCTAGTCTGTAGCAACATCTGCTTAGTTGAAAATAATCACACAAAGCCATATACTAAATACATATTATTTGGGTTACAGCTCAGACATATTACTTGATAATTCTTAATGTTAAACTAGCCCATGCTTAGCCACATGATTTAGTACCTTTTCTGAGAGCAGCATTCTCATCCTGCTTCTTATATGTCTCCCTGGCATCTTTGCTCTGTTATTTCTCTTCCCGAGTTTTCTTAGTCTGGTAGCCCCATCCATACTTCCTGTCTACCTTCTAGTCAATCAGTGTTTTATTAAACCAGTAAGAGGGACAAATATTTATAATTTACAAAAGCATAATCCCACAGCACTAGCTTTACTAATCTCCTGAAGATTAGGCTATGGTTCTTTGTCCTGTTTGTATCATGCTCATGATGAGTATTATCTGTAATGATGTATTATATATTTAATAAAGCACTTCTGCAATATCAGAGAACAGGTCCATGCACAGGCAATCCAGGAGGGTCAGAAAATGGCAACTCATGCCTTTAATCCCAGCATGGGAAAGACCAGGAGTGATGTGGTAACCTGCATTTTAATACCGTTATTCCAGAGACAGAGATCTCTCTGTGTTTCTTTGAGTTCAAGGCCTAACTACCAAATAGTAGTAGCTGACATCTTTAATCTTTACTCTAGAATATGATGCAGAGTTGAAACGGGAAGTGAAACAACTGGATGAAGAAAGTATTTAAAGCAGGTATAAGAAGACAGAGATTATTCTGTAGAAGCAATGAGGAATGAGGCTGAGCAAGCCGGAAGATAGTTTTTATCTTGAGAAGTTTGCTGGGTGAGATTTGACTGTGGTCTGTTTCCTCTCTCTGATATTCCAGTTTTTCCTGATATCTGGCTCTGAGTTCTCATTTAATAATAACGAAAATTTGTGCTACAGTTATTTATCTGCATTTGACTGATTTAACATTTTTTTCTAATAATAAATATATTACAGTTAAAATATATATTTTGTATTTATTAACTTTAGTTTGACAGAATAGAATTAATACATATATTCTTTTTTTTAGAATAATGAAACTTTTATTTCAGGAGCTATTAATGATGGTTTACTTGCCTTTCTGGGCTTTGATCTTCCTCAGATAGAACTCAAGTTCCTTGCCTTCTAGCACATAGCCATCTGCTCTGCCACACTGGCCTGGTCTTGAGGCAATACAGGCAAGAAGCTTGCCCTGCTGGTACTGCTCCTCCAGAAGACTACTGATTTTGGCTTTCTTTTTTCTTTCATTGTATTTCATTTAAATTTTTTTTCATTGCTTTTTGTTTAATATTTCTTCCTCTTCAGGAGTCAGCTTGGCCCCTTCTCCCAGCACTCTCATCCTCTGTTTTTCTGCACCTTCCTTTGGTTTGTCCATGCTTTCTCACAAGGGTCTACCTTCTGTTTTTATGTCACATGCATTGTTTTAACCTGTTTTTGTTTTGTTTTCTTTTGTTTTGTCTCTTCACCTCAAGATCTCATTTTCCTTTTCCATGGCCTCTTTCTAGTTTTCTGGCTTACACATACATACACACACTATTGCAGTACTCACAGAGGCCAGAAAATGGTATTGCATCAGCTGGCACTGGAGTTATAGATGGTTCTGAAATAAACCATAGCTACAAGGAATCAAACTCAGGTCCTATGAAAAACAGCCAGTTCCCTTTACTGCTTAGCAACATCTCAATCTCCACTGTATTTGTCTTTTTGAATCTATCTTATTAACCTCAATAAAATTATTACCAGATTCATTTGTTGTCCTGAAAACGTCACAATATATTAACAAGTATGCAAGTATGTGTTCATTGTCTTTATTAATTGAGCAGATGGTTCTTATCTATGTACCTTGACTCCCTATCTTAGTGATTCGAAATAGCACATCAAGTAATATAAATATGCATGTGTCTCTGTGGTAGAAATTGGAAGTTTTTGAACAAAGCTCAGATGCAAAATATATGGTCAATGTCATATACTCACTTTATGTTTAATGCTTTGGTAAACTTCCATACTTTTTCTGGTGGTTGTGCAAATTTGGTATAAGTGTTCCACATTATCTATCTATTTCTCATTTGCTGTCATTTGTTCATTTGATGTAATCATTTTGGTTGACATGAGATAGTACCTTAAAGCATTTCTTATTTTTATTTCTGTGATGGCTGAGGATATTGACCAGATGTGAAAGCATTTTATTTTGATTATTTGACTTTTTTGTTTTAAGAAGCTCTATTCATTTTATGAGCTCCTTTGCTGTCTGCAAGATTTATTTTAGTGCTTAATTTTTCTAGTTATTTGTACTTTCTTGATATTAAGCCCTTCTCTAAAATACAGTTGAGTTCTTTTAAGAAATTACTTGTCAATACATATATCTTAAAACATTTTTCTATTGTCCTAGTAGTTTGCATGGCTTAGATTAATATCTTAGAACCATTTTGAATTATTTTTGTACATAGGAAACATGGATCTCATCTCACTTTTATATGTGCATATCTAGTTTAGTCAGCACCATTCATTAAAGTGGTTATCATTTTTCCAATATGTAATTTTAGAACTTTCTTTTTTCAGGAATTATTAACATCTCTCTCTTCATCTTTGCTACTGAGGAAATTTTATTGGGATTTTGAATAATTAGTTCACATTGGTTGATAAGTTAAGTAAACACCTTGTTAAATTCTCCCTTGTTTGTAGGTTTTTGCTCATAGCCTAGAATGCACAAGCACACACACACACACACACACACACACACACACACACACACACACACACTGAAAAGAAAAGGGGTTTTATTTAAAAAAAAAATAAGAAAAGAGAAAGGAAAAGAAATGGTAATGGGTATCTAATATTATCAAAGCACATGATACACCCAAAAAGTTCATTATGAAACTACAAAACACACTGAATGTAGATTAATTAATATATTAAATGAAATATAAATATTCTTGTAAAATATAAAAAATTCTGTGAATTATAAATATTATGATTCAAATCCTGAACAAATGGAGGGGGTGTGTAAGGGTAAGGAGGATCTGAGAGAATTTGGGGAAGGAGGTATTGATCAGAATATATTGTATGAAAATTATTTTTAATTAAAAAGATGAAATTTATAGCAATTCTGATGGATAATGTGTTATCATCATTTTAACACCCTGTGGTGCTTCCATTTGGGAATGAACTCATGTACACAGGTATAAAGTTACTGCTGTTCTATTTCTTCAATGTTAAAAAGATGAGAAAGTATGAATTTGTGGGTTTTTTTTAATTAAAAATGTTGTGTTTCTATACTTAAATGAGCAAAAATATACTACACAGTCTCAGGGCCTTTTTATGACATTTTATGTTGCTTAATTATTTTTTAGTACATTTGAATTACTCATTAAATAATACACTTTGGGAAAATTCTAATTATCTAGAAATGCTTGTGGAATAACAAAAGCACTTGATTATTAGCAAGTAATGACTTAAGTAACATTAATTCACATAATTTCTATAGTACATAAAAATTAACTCTAAGGCATTAAGTGGGGAAGGGAATGAAAATGAAGTTACTACTTTATAGTTATTCATTCCATGTATACTTTTGAATTTCAAATATGTAGCAGTGTATTCATTGAGAGAAAAAGGAAGAATCCAAATTTTCTTTCTGTCTGCAAATGTTTTACTCTGTAATTTACATCACAGAGCATCATGGCCTTTTACTTGGATTTAGAGTTTACCTTACCTAGCAAAACATTCACTGTAAACTGGTAAATCATAGAAGGAAGACAATTCTCTAAATAAATATATTATAGCAGAGAAAATATCTCCAGTACATTTAGGTTTCTACTACAGATTTAAGTATCTATTAGAATACTAAAGTAATTATTAAATAAATTGCTGGAAATTATTAACAAATGTAGAGTTCATAAGAATCACAGTGCCAAATTTCCATAGTGTATGAGTTTTATTTTCCCATGACAAGTTAATGGATATTTAAAAATAACATTAATCCAATAGTATGTGCCAGAAATTATATTTTGTTTAAATTATATTTTCAAAAGAGTACTTTCTATTAATTTATACAAAAATTTAACCATTAGTAGAACTAATAAGGCAATTTTTTTCTTACATATGGAACATAACTTAAAATATTGAATCTTGTAGTTTTGAAGGGCATATTCAGGACCATCTGTATTCAGTAAGAAAGTCTTAGACCATTCACTAAAAATAGCAAATGCATTTTATTTTTAAAGACTTGAATCTAAGAGGGATTGCATAACTTCTCTTGATAACACATTCCAAGGTTTTAAACTCCTTTGTCAGGAATTCCTATCTAACCTACATCACTCAGGCTTCACTGAAGTCCATCACTTCCTGTGAGTTTTTTTCTCTCTCCTTATTTTATTCACAGTATAAATAGAGAAGTGCTGAGATAGAGCTGATTCGGAGTTTGAAATGAGTTGAATCACATCCCGGACATTATTATCTGTCAGAAGAGGGCATTCTGAAAACAGAGCAATTTGGGGAACAGTGGAATTAAATATAGAAGGAACTATATATGGGAAATTACAACACTAATGAGCATTCACTAAAATAACTTGTAAAAATTTAAGGTAAGGCATAATTGATCATAAATTTCCTTTTTCTTCATTTCATACTATCAATCCATTTTATAGCCATTTCTAAATGCTTCATAAAAGCAATAAATATTGAAAAAGTATATACGCAGAGATACTGGAATTTCAGAGGGTGTGAAACTCTCCTAAAGAGGGGAAAAATATTTTTTACCTCTTTTTTTCTTTCAATTTTTAAAAGAACACAATGAAAATTTACTTAATTTAGCTAACCAATATTATTCGTGAACAAATATTACAATTTTCATTAATTCAGTGCATATTAATCCTCAGTGATTTTAACAATGTCAAGATGACAGCATGTTCATAGATTTGAGTAGAAGAAGATCTATCCTATTTAGTGAGGTATTTTGTTAAACTAAATTTATATGTTTCAGTTCATTAGCTCTCCATAGTTTGGTCAGATATTCTGGGCCTGTGAAGTTTATTTCTCTCAAGGATCTAAGAAAAAACTTATTTTTAAAGAAATACAACAGATAGAAGGGAAGACTAATAAGAGAATATTTTAAAAATAAACCTCTGGACATCTTTTAGCTATAACTATAGCTGATCCGAATCTGTGAATGACCACAAGAAAAAAGAAGTTAGATTCACCAAAACTAGAACATTTTATTCCTAGCAAGGAAAGAAGAACACAGCAGACACTTTGAGATCACAACACTGACAGCCTGGGTTAATCAGGTGCTGACACTCCAAATCCTTTGCACTTGACATGACATTTGCAGGCTCAGTGCTGAGAAAGAAACTTTTTTTTTTTTTTTTTTTTTTTTTTAGTTGCTACCACTGTCCAGGTTGAAATCATAAGAATTGGAGATTTTCTGTGCACTAAATTTTCTTATTTTCTGCATTTTTAACTGCCGTATTAATATATTCAGTATATTTTATACAATCAAGGTCACATATGAACAGCAATGGTTATAGTTGTTTGGAAGTGTATAAATTTTGTGTCTGTATATGTACAAGAAACAAAAAGTAATAAGACCAAGAGGTTGTGGTGATATATATTTAATAAAATTAGTCTGGAACAAAGGGAGAGTCCATCACAGAGCCAAGCCATGAAAGCCAGGCAGTGGTGGCACAGGCCATTAGTCCCAGCACTTGGGAGGCAGAGGCTAGAGAATCTCTGTGAGTTAGAAGCCAGCCTGGTCTACAAAGCAAGTTCCAGGCCAGCCAGGATTGTTACACAGAAAAAGCTGGGATAGAGGAAGAAACAAACCACAGCCAATTCTCACCCACTGATTGACTACTCAGGCCTGTTTGTAAGAAATCTCTGATTCTTCTCTCTCCTCAGACCACCAAGCAAGTCTCTGGGAAAGCTGAAAAACCTCTTTTCTCTTTCTCTACCCAGGTATCTTAATTTCCTCTTTCTACATTTCCTAAAGCTAGGATTAAAGGTGTGGGCTATCATTCCCTGACCTTCAAGGCTTGGCTCAGTGGTTAACTCTCCTAATGTTCCAGGATAATCCTATTAAATATACATGCTAGGAAAGATAGCTTAAGGGACCAAAAGATAAAAGGACAAACAATTTGTAAAATAACATTTTTCTTATATTAAAACCAGATACAAATATTCACAATGTTAATATAGTATCCTAGTTTTTACTTAGAGTAAAACACCAACTCCAGGCACATTAGAGTCACCTGGGGAGGAAGTCTCAGTTGAGGAATTTCTCATATTCCAATTGCCCTGTGAGCACAAATACTTAATGGCAGTTGTCTTGATTGTACTAATGTCTTAGTATGTCACACACCTTTGGTGGTATCATTCCCTGGCAAGTAGTTCTGAATTGTATAAGGGAGCATAAGTGGCCTATTAAAAAGCATGACAGTCTTTTCCAGAACGTATATCTGCTCACTGCAACTGTAGCCATCTTCCTCCTACATATATTGAAGACAACCATGTGTGAGGAGACTAATGGACAATTAAAAAAATAAATGCTGTACTTATGACTTTATTACTATTATTTTTTCTTACTATGTACATTGCATTTATTATCATTTTAATCATCACTGCTCCTAATATGTACTGTGATGTTTATTTGCATATTGGTATAGTTTCCAAAAATATTTTTTGTGTATCTTTCTTTTATATAAACCCACTCGTTTTTTTTAGATATAATTTGATTTTACTGAAAAAGTGCTAAGTAGGTACTTAACATGATGAGAAAATTGACACTTTATCTGAATACCTTAATGCACTGATTTTAAACCATTAAAATTTTGGAACAAGTTCAGTTCTTCAAAGGAGAAAAATCAATAAGTGGAGAACAAGTGAGATATATTGGCAAAGACAGGTATTCCATGACTGACCAAAGTGAAGTGTTTTATGAATAAAAATGTCAAAGTCCAAAGAATACATACTAATTAAGTGATAGCAAATGCACATAAGATATTGCTATAGAACTGAGGCCTACATACAAAGTTAGAAACAATAAGACAAATCTAGCTTGTGTCAATTTCACCCAAAAAATAAAGAAGGGAAGGAAGGAATAAAGAAAGAAACAAAGAAACACAAAACCAAACAAACTTTGGGGAAATATCATTTTAAAAAGATATATAGAGGCTTTTGTTAAAAGAGGGAAAAATAATTAGACTATGGTAAAATTACAAAAAATAGGGAAGTTAAAAAAATTCTTATATTGTGTAGATGAAATTTAAAAAGGGCTTGAGGTTATTGTAAATTATGCAAAAGTCCTAAGATGGTCCAAGTAACAGTTGTCAGTCAAAAATTGCTAGAATATGCAGACAACATAGAATTTCCAAAGCTAATGGTAGAATAACTGTGTCATTGATGACATACAAAAGCTTCACTCACTTTTACTGTTCATTTTGAACCTGAAACCTCTCACTATTTCATCTGCAAAGACATTTCCAGCCCAGGCATACTGCCAGCTACCTTCCTTGCTCATCATTTTGCATGTGAAATATAATGTTCTTTCTTTGCATTTATAACATTTTTCTCATGAATTTCTCAGCTGAAAAGGTATGAAGCAAGGTTATTTTTAATCTTGATATTATACAGTAATCTTGAAAAACAAGTTCCACATATAACTCTTATTAACTAGCAGACCAAATTAAACCAGTTTGGTTTTAGACATGTTGGTTATTTTCTAATTTCATCTATTGTCACAGTAAAGCACATGCCCTTGGATTAATTTTGCTTATGTGTAAAAGTTGAGAGCATAATGTTGCTTGAATGAAGCAGTAGCAATAGTCTTTTTTTTTAAAAAAAAAAAAAAAACAGAATTCATGACTTTCAAAATGGCTAGATCTCTTGTCTATTTTATTTTGCATAAATAGTATAAATTGGTGTTTAAATACATTCGAAGACTCTAACTCTAAGGTGTTTCCAAACATACACATCAGTTAATGAATAGACATTCTCACTGGTCTGACCCAAAAGTTGAAATACAAACATGAAAGCTTCAACAGACATTGCCCTCACAGATTAGATACTTCTCTATCATGTGTGTTATAAGATTTGTGTGGCTCCTGACTTAGTTAGGTTTTATTAATGCTATGAAGAGACACCCTCACCATAGCAACTTTTATAAAGGAAATATTTAATTGTGGTGACTCGCTTAGCAGCTCAGAGGTAAAGAAAGTCAACTGACTATCACATTGAGTGAAACATGGGGAAAAGGCCTCAAAGGCCTCCCCATAGGAACACACTTCCAACAGAAGTGTGGTCCAGATTAAAGGTATGCCCTCCAGCCTCATGGTCTGGATTAAAGGCATGTGTCACCAAGCCTAGACAACAAAACCATACTTCCTCAAGCAAGGTAACACATCTTAATAGTGCCACTCCCTATGAGTTTATGGGGTCCACACACATTCAAACTACCACACACCCTATGTAAACATTGCAGATATTAATATCAACAGCTTATTTTTCTCTAAACCATAGCTATAAATTTTAAAGACCACTATTGAAATTGATTACTAAGTCATGACATTTTTAAAAAGTTCTAGGGTCTACAAATAAGTAACCTAGAAAGCATATTATATTCGATTTCATTTTTCTATATATTGTAATAGAAGTAGTGTTAGAAGATAATGCAGAGAGAGAAGAAAAGAAAAAAAAAATCTAAGGATTTTAAACAGCCATAGAGAATCCTACTATTTTGTGCTCATTTAAAAATACATACATAATATATGAAAAAGTATATTTGAAATTACTAGATATAATGAAGCCAAAATTAAAGGTTACATTGTTGTGCCAAAATTCCCCAAAGAGACCACCAGGGACCAGAGAAGTCCAGAATGCAACAGCAAGGTTTATTTAGGTAAATACAAGCCATGGCAGGGAACCCAGTCCAGCCCTTGCCATAGCAAGATCAGGAAGGGGTCCTGAGGGGAGCTTAACAGCCACTTTTAAAGGGAAAAAGCACACTTTGGGGTTACTCTAGTGCAAGGTTGTGTACTGACAGCTAATCTGGGGAATTTCTCCTTGAATCTTGGCCCAGCAATAATGGTGGTGTATTTTGACTAGAGCATTTGGTGGTCAGATAGCAGGGTCAGGGTGGTATGGATTCTGTTCTAGCAATAGTCTTTGGGAACTGGGTGAGGGACTCTTTCTCAGGGCTCTGTCTGCTTTAGTTTAGCATAGTTCTCTAAAATGGAAGACTCCTTTTAGTCCTGGACCCCACCTGGATCATCCAGGTGTCCAGCTCATTCGCTCCTAGAACTGGGCAAGCCCCTGCCATGAATGTGGAACTGAACTCTATTTTATCTCTATGGCTACTAGAATACAAAATGGCATTTCTTTCTCTTCATATATCATAATGTATGGTAAGTGGAATTATTATAAGCTAACACTGCACAATTATTTTAATGGTAATTAAACTCAGTTTCAAAGCAGTTTTTTGTGCAAATGCTTATCATACTTATTTACAAGCAATTAAAAATAATTATTTGGGGAATTATCCTGGATTACCCTGATATCAAACTGAACAGAGTTTCTCAGTCCTGCTTCCTTAGTTTTTGTTAGTCTATAGTTCTTTGTTCTAACATTGTCAGCACGAGTGATATACTTCATCTTAAAGTACATATGAACACACATACACTCATATATAATTTTAGTTAAATAAAAATATAATTTCTCATGGGTTTTTAAAGAACTATAGTGTTATTTTCCTTTCCTTCTTTCCTCTATTTCTGTATTGACTTTCACTTATCTTTCCAATCAAAGCCTTGTCTTGTGCTTGCTCACTTCCTTCCTTTCTTCTTCCTTCCTTCCTTCTTTTCTCTCTTTCTCTTGGTTTAAATAAATAGTTTAATCTAGTTTTCTTTTGAAAATACAGCATTTTGAAGAGTAGTTGGACCACATTGTGTTGCTTTTCAAGGATGCTTCTGCCTTGTGGCTCCAAGCATGAGTAAAAGGACTCAGTCTTGTATATGATGTTGCCTCATCCTTGCTGTAGACCTGTGAGGTTACAGGCAGGGACACAGCCTTCTTTTAAAAACTCAAAGGGATATGAGTCATGGACTTTTACTCAGGTACCATTTAAGGAAAAACACATGACCCACATGGTGGCAGAAGAAAGCACTCTACTTTTTCTTGCCTTTTTTTTTTTTAAACTTTAAGATTAAGCTTTCTTTTTATTCATTTTACATAACAACCACACATTATGCTCTCCTTCTTCGGGCTCCTTCCAAGACTTCCCTTCTCCTATTTCACTCCTCATCCCTTCTTCTGGCCCCCTATGGGGAGCCTTTAAAGCCTGGTGCATTCAGGTGAGGCAGGATCAAGCCTTTCCTCAGTGCATCAAAGTCGAGTAAGACATACCATCATAGGTAGTGGGATTTATAGAGCCAACTCATACACCAGGGATAAATCCTGATTTCACTGCCCAGAGTTTCTCAAACTGTCCAAGCTACACAACTGTCTCTCTTGTCTCATTCAGGCTCCACAATTGTTACTCTCAAGTGCGTGAGTTCCCATAAGCTTAGTTCAGTTTTCTCTGTAGATTTTCCTATCATGATCTTGACCTTCCATGCTCATATAATCCCTCTTCCCTCTCTTTATCTGGTCTCCCAGAACATGGCCTGGTGCTTAGCTGTGGATCTCTGCATCTGCTTCTATTGTTACTGGATGAAGACTCTATGATGAATGACAGGGTATTCACCAATCTGGTTACTAGGGTATATCAGTTCAGACATCCTCTCCACTATTGTTGGTAGTCTAAGCTGGGGTCATCTTTGTGTATTTCTAGGATTTTCCTAGCACAAGGTTTCTTCCTAAACCCATAATGTTTCCTTTCATCAATATGTCACTTTTATTGTTCTCCTTTTATATCCCTCCCTTAGGTCCATCACTCTGTTCTCCCATGTTCTCATGCCCCATCTTCTCCCTCTCTATTTCCCTTGGTTTACTTAGGAAAAGAAATTTCAATTATTATTATTATTTTTTTATCCAGAGAGATACATGCATCATTCTCTTAGGGTCTTCCTTGTTAGTCAGCTTTTTCTGGAGCTTTGGGTTATAACCTCTTTATCTTTTACTTTATATTTAGTACCAACTTATGAGTAAGTACATACTATGTTTGTCTTTCTGAGTCTGGGTTACCTGACTCAGGATGATATTTTGTAGTTCCATCCAGTTGCTGGAAAATTTCATGGTATTATTGTTTTATACTGCTGAGTAATACTCCTTTGTGTATATGTACCACATGTTCTTTATTTATTTTTCAGTTGAGAGGCACATAGGTTGTTTCCAGGTTCTGGCTACTATAAATAATGCTACTATGAACAAGTGTCCTCGTGGCATTATTGAGTATCCCTTGGGCATGCGCCCAAGAGTGGTATCATTGGGTATTGAGTTAGATTAATTTCCAAGTTTCTCTAATTTACATCACTAGCATTACACTGTTGCCCTCTGTAGTGCTCTCCTTTCTCACATGATATTTTACTTTTCTGGTTTCTCTACCTGTTGTACCTGTCTCTTCAGGTACAATATTTACACAAGAAATATTTGGATTTAGGAACCAAAGATGAAAGAGAACATGTGCAATTGTCTTTCTGGGTCTGTGTTACCCCATATGACTCAATGTTTTCTACTTCAAACCATTGATCAGCCAATTCTGTGATTTCATTTTTTCCTCATAGTGAATAGAGTTCTACAGTGTATATTTACCATGTTTTCATTATCCATTCAGTGATACAAGGATTTTACATTGTGTCTATTTCTATAACTTCATAAAACTGAAAAGTTTATGCCTAACGAAGAAAAAGAGGCAACTTACTGCATAGGAAAGATTTTTTTTTAGCCAACTACACATTCAGTAGAGGGCTAATATCCCAAATCTATGAAGACTTCAAAAAATGATATACAAAGAAAACAAATAAAAAGTAAATAAAAAATTGGATACAGATCTAAACAGAGAATTCTTCATTCAGAAAATTCAAATGACTGAGAAGCACATTTAAAAAGTATCCAACACCTTTAGCCCTCAGGGCAATATAAATCAAAACTTTGATATTTCATCATCATAATGGGTAAAATCAATTAAAAACTGGCAAGGATGTGGAGTAAAGGGAACATTTATCCATTGCTGGTATGAGTGCAAACTTGTATAGCTACTATGGAAATACCTCAGAATAGCAGAAATTGTTTTAGCTCATAATCTACACATTCTACCCAAAGAATGCTTCATTATACCAGAGAAACAGTTGCTCAACAGTGGTCATTGCTGCTCTATTCATGTTAACAAGAAATCAGAAAGAAATTTAGATGACCACCAAGAATTAAATGGAAAGAAAAAATGTAGTGTATTTATAAAAATGGATAGAACTAGGAAGTGAGTATTGTAACCCACACTCAGAAAGACCAATATGACATATATTTCCTTATATGTGAATATTAGCTATTAAGTCAGTGATATCTAAGGTACAATTCATAGAGCCACAAAGGTTATGTATAGAGCAAGGACTAGGGGCTATAGATAGATGTCTTTAGACCAAGAAATATAATATATAGTTACATATGAACAGAGTGGGTTGGTAGAAACAGAGGATCAAGTGAGAAATTGAGGGGTGGAGACCAGTTACTGTACCAAACAGTTAAACTTAAGGTTCATTCAAGCAGTGTTATGAAAACATAATACAGTAGAAATCTCCTAAAAATACACATACATAAAAATAGTCTAAATGACATACCAAAATAATGGGGAAGACAGAATCACAATTAGTCATCATTTGTCACCAAATTAAACTTCCTGTAGATCCAAGACTAGCTTACGTAGAATTAAGTTGTTGGTCAGAGGAGTCCCATGGGAACACTCAATAACCCATTCCTTGTACAAGACAATAGGTTTCTCTTCACAAATTAAAGGCAAGGCTCCATTGCAGAAGACAATACTTACATAATTCATTAAATACAAAGAATTAAGTGGGTGCTTACACAGAGGCTTGCAGGTACATTCTAGTGTCTTTGATACAAGAAAGTTCTTTGTCCACTACCAAGAGAAAAATAAACACCACTGCAATCATAAACCCTTGGACCCACAATGGTGTCTTGCCTGTAAGATATGCTAGAGAAATGGTATCACAAAGCTTATGAGAGTAACCAACCAATATCTGGTTTGACTTAAGTAGGTTCCACCTACCAAAGATGCAGCCCATACCTGACACTGCTTGGGTGACAAAAAAAAAAAAAAAGAAAAAGAAAACTCAGATTAAAACTAAATTCTACTGTTAAAAAAACATAGCAATTAAATGAAGATTCTCCCAATTATATCCTCCTATACTGATAGTTAAGTGTCCTATTCTTTCATCATCAATTCACAGAGACTGTGGCAGGATTCACCAGGCTTACATGGATCATCACCAATTCCTTTATGTATATATTATGACTTTTACCAGTTTAGTGTTTCTGTGCAATTCTTAAGTGTGCGAACAAATGGGTCTCTCATTTTTGTGCCTCTTCTTGGGCTCTTTTACTTCTGTTTTTTTATTATCTCTTAAAAATGACAGTAAAGGAGTAGATCTAGATGGAAGGGAAGGAAGGTAAAATGAGGGGGTAAAGGTGGGGAAATAGGGTATATTATGTGGAAAACATATCATTTTTCAATAAAAGAAAAAAACGTGTTTATGTCCATTTTCTGGTTACTGAGAATAGAGCACCAGTGAACATTTCTTAACAAGTATCAGTGGAGTGGGACATTGAGACATTTGAGCATACGTGGTATATCTGGGCCATTTATTTTGAGACTTTTGAGAATTTATAATGTGGATATATAGTGGCAGAATCAGTTTACAATTGCACAAACAGTGTATATTTTTTTTTTTTTGTCCACATCCTCTGCAGCATTTTTTTTAACAACGACTTTGGTGAATTCCATCCTGACTTGAGGAAACAATCTCTCAGAGGTGAATCATGAAATTTAAAAGGAGGATTCTGGAGATGAAAGTTCTATCTGACCCAAAAACTTTTTTTTAAAGCTATCATCGTACTGGAAAATACAAGACAATCTCCAAAGGGAGAAACAACAAACAGTCCTACCAAGCTGTGATTCACAAAAAATGATCAAAATGACAATTAATTCCTGAAGATGCAATAGAGACAATCACATTCTAGTAGTAGAGCTTTCTAACTGAATTTAAGGTCCTATCAATAGAAGAGAAATAGTGCCCGCTAATGTAAAGCTAGTCATCTCACTGGACTAGTGACAACATAGACCTTAGAGAAAAATCTACTCCTATTCCTTTACCAAAAACCGATATTCCTAACTAAATTCTGAATACTAATCTCCCCACAGATAAGTGAAGTCCTTTTTTCATTTCAAAGCAATTCCTCTTTTAGCACATGAGGACTACTGCAGAAAAAATATGCAGAGATCAATTGATTGTGGGGTGTCAAACCAAAACAGATACATCTACAACATAGCGCCTTCATTTAAAGCTTAAGAAACATCACAGAAGAGGGAATGACATGACAGAAGGGGTTGGAAAATCAGAAAAACTTCTGAGATTCTATCTTGTAGAAATTATGGGCAATTTTCCCCTCATAAAATCCCAATAATATGGCTGAGTAAACAATGACAGTGCCAGTAGGTAGGTATCACCTGGAGTTGAAGTCTTACCCCAAAGTCTCATCCCAAGGAAAAGCACTATATAAAACTAAGAAATTTTGAAGTAAGCAGAATTAGACTTCCCAGAAACCCATAAGTCAATGGCAAGCAAAGGATTCATTTGTCAACCATAGTGGAGTTTCTACATTACAATATATTCAGTTAATGGAAAGCCTTTGTCATTGAAAATCTTTTGATGTTTGAATCAGTTTACACAAAGATGAGCTTTGTATGAGTAAAACTTCCAAACTGTGTAAGAATCAGATTATCCCATTATGTTAAAAGTATCTATAATCTTAGAAAATAGAAGACAAACAAAAATATCAAAAGCCAAAAAAAATGGGAATTGGAAAAATAGATTAATTAGTGTTAAGAGAATTTGCTGCTCTTGAAATTTACCTGGGTTCAGTTCCCAGCACCTACATGGTGGTTCAGCTCCATCATTAACTCCAAATCAGGAGAAATGATAACTTTTTTTGTACATTTGCATCCACAGTCATACTTTTGGTATCCACATATACATGCAGGCAAAACACCACACACATAAATTAAAAATAAATCTTAAAAGTGTTTTTTAAATACCCAAAATTTTGTCACAGGCAATTTGCGTTCACAGAATGGTCCAAATGCAGGTAAAGGATATATTTAGCCAATGTTAAATCGCTGCTTTTTTTCAATCCCTTGATGATGATCCTTATTTTAAATAATCTTCTGGAGATGTGATATATATATATATATATATATATATATATATATATTCTCAGTGTAGGCCTTTAGTTTTATATTATTTAAACTTGAATTTTATTTTTCAATCCACATCATGAAGCTATTTTTTTTATGGATGCCACTTGCACTTAGAAGGGGATTGTTTTTTCCTTTGAGATACAATGTTGCAAGGGTTTATTTGAATTAAGCTCTGGATGAGTGGTCTTTGATTGACAGTTGTCAAACTGACAAAAATGTTGTAGGTAAAAACCATCATTTTCTACTCAACAGGATTTGATCTTTCCTCTAGCACGTGGTCCTAACCAAAAATGAAATGTTTTGTTTGTTTGTCTGTTTTTTAAGTCCATATGGGTAAAATAGCATTCAGTATTAAGACTGATTTTTTTAAACTGAATGACAGTTTAGTAATCAGTTGATAAAATCAACCATATTCCTTCTTATTTTTAGATGTTAAAAGCATGCTGTCTTGTATAATGAGTATATATGAATAGTAATGCTTTACTAAGGTGGCATGTTTCATATTAAAACACAAAGCTCAAATGATGCAGCACAATTTTTAAATATTGCTGAATGTAAACTTGTGATACTGCATTGAAATAATAGAAAGTTATCTACTATTCACAGCATCGCTGTCCACTACTCCTCGTATACATACAGTTTTGTCACCAAAGAATCCACCCTGTTCCAGAGATGAAGATTTACAGAGGATGAAAGGCTTGTGTTCTCTAAAGGTTCAATATAGACTGAAAATTTCCAGAAGTAAATACCTTATCTCATATGCCTGTGAGGCTTATTTATTTGCAGGCATTCTTGGTTACTCTTCTTTTCAGGAATAGCATTAAATTGTGTGTGTGTGTGTGTGTGTGTGTGTGTGTGTGTGTTTGTGTGTTTGAGTGAGTGAGAGCTATATAGGAGCAAACAGGTGATGTTCTTTTATAACCACAATAGACAGAGAGATATAGTGGAAAAATATGGCCACATTACAAACAAACATATCCTGTTCAAGATAAAAAACGGACACAGCAAATTTACAAGGAAGAAGGATGGAAAAGAGAGGTAGAAATAATTACATTTTTCTGCGGGTGTAAGATGAAGATCACAGTACAGCAAGAGTATGTTCTAGTTTCTTCACTTCATTCCAGTTGTAAATCACCTTTGCCTTGGAGTCTCACATGGCAGAAAGAGGTTACAAAAGCTTTTGTTAGTCCCCTTCTATAGAGCCAGTGATCCCATCATAAAAACTTCAAACAAAAGGGCAGAAATTTTGTCCCTAAACCATAAAACTCCGAGTAAGGGTTTATTCTATGAATTGTAGAGAACATAAACAATCCACTATGGGGACAATAGTAACAAAATATTGCATACAAAGATTTATGAATAAAACTGTAGATATTTTGATATAGAAGAGATAGGACTGTCTTCATACGATCAATAATTTACTAAGAATACTACATAATTGTCAGTAAATTATTACTTTGTGAATCCTAGTTTATATATTTATTTTATAAAAGACTCAAATAACAAGACTCTTCTTTAAAGCTGTTTTTTAATTGAATTAATCATGTTTTCTTTATTATTGAAAGAGCTCAATAGTAATTTGTTTATGCAGGAGGAATGATTTTTTTTCAGAACTAAAGCAATGTATCCCGTGAGTTCTGGTAAAGAATTATTTTATGGTGATTCAGTGTTAACTGTTAATATTAGTTAAGGTCATCAATACTATTACTTTTTAATAGCTTAAGACTATTTAGTGATTGGATTTCATACCATATACTATTGTTTATTTGCACATACCCAATAATACTTCCCTCATGGTATAAGTATCATCTTTCAAGTTTTTTGACATAACATGTAGCATATTCTAGAGGCTCTTGAGATTTCAAAATTACTCCTATTTTTAAGGTATTGAACATCACTTTAATTTGCTCTAATGTCACACTAAAAATTATTATGATACACACTTGATACTTGTATCAATTAGGCACATGAAGAATATTTATGTTAATAAAATCTACAAATTTTTTCTAATAACCTGTGCTTTTTAATTTGGAAAGTTAAGTTTTATCCTTGATGCATTTATGAAAATAAACATATATACCAATGGCATATGCAAAGCCTATACTTCTGTTACAAATATTAATTTATCAATAACATAGTTCTATGGAGGGACATTCTATACAGACATTCCTATCCATTTTGTCAATCTGTTGCTCATTGTTCAGCAATCCCATAGTGTATGGCTACTTAAGACTATGGTAAGTCCTAGGTATTGAGTAACCTCTGATTCATTTCTTCATTTTCTTTTTATCCCATGTGAAGAGTTAGATTGTACTTTATATAATACAGAAGCTGACTTTTTAATCCTTTTATGCCTTTTAAAATTCATTTTGCAGTTAAAATTTCATGGGACAGCATGCATTGCCTGTTTTTATCAGGGGATATTGTGTAAGCTGCTTATCTTTCAATGCTTTTGAAATCATTACTCATAGCAGAGATATCATGGGAATATAGCAGAGATAGAAGAATAATAGATAAAACAAGAATTATACTTCAAGATGTGATACATTAAAAAAATAGAAAACAGAGTACAGGAAGAAGACATGAGCCCTAAGTTTTTTTTGTGAAATGGTATAAGAAGAAAATATCATAGAAGAAACACATACATACACACACACACACACACACACACACACACACACACACACAAACACAGCTCTCATGTAACAAGTGTGGAAGCACCTCTGTGAAACAATTTACTATGATTCATAGAAAAACTAAAGTGATACCTGTAATTATCAATATATCCAAATCATTTGATGAGATGATGTTGTGGGAGAATGTTTAACTTTCAATTGACAGGAATCCATGAGTAAAGTGAGGAGTTGCCAAAAATCACATCCCCAGGTAAAAAGCATCACAAATATTATTGTGAACCAATCTGTGCCAGGTAAGACATGGGCAATTAAGATGCTAATGTGCAATAGGGCCCAATAATTGTCTTTGTTTCACAAATTTCATTGTAAATTCTTTTGCTTAATTTGACCACTTATAATAAAAATCATGGAGAAATGAGACATGATATTAACATCTTCACTTCCTTCTCCAGATTTATCAATTCACATAAGGAACAAGATAAATAGTAAATCTTCATCACCTAAATGAAAATGTGTATCAGTCTGAAACAGGTTTTATTCTTCTTTCTCCGTAGCATTTAATATTGTGATAGATAATGGTGCTAGATAGTTTTATGTCAACTTGACAGAAGCTAAAGTGATCTGAGAAGAGGGAACTTTAAGAAATGCCTCCATAAGATCCAGCTGTAAGATACTTTCTTAATTAGTGGTTGATGGAGGAGAGGTCAGCCAATTGCGGGTAAGGTCATCCTGGGATGGTGGTACTGGGTTCTATAAGAAAGATTGCTGAAAAGAGCCATGATGAGCAACTCAACAAGCCACACTCCTCCATGTCTTCTGCCTCAACTCCTGCCTCCAATTCTGAGTTTCTCTTCAGAATTCCTTCAGAAATGTGGAAGTATAAGCCAAATAAATGCTTTCCTTTCTATCTCACTGTTGGTTATGGTGCTTCACCATAGCAACAGGAACTGTAACTAAGACAATACAAGGAGATGAAATTCATGTTGTTATGATATGTAAAAGAGAACAAGAATGGCTGGAAAAATATAAGACTCAGCACTTCTATTAAACTGTTCTTTATTCCAATCTTCCTCCATTTAAATCAAAATATAAGTATTACCTAAATTTCAGTTTTATCCCAGCCAATTGATAAAATCACCATGAAGCTTAAGTAAAATAATACCATACCAAAAACAAAGAAATACTTGACATTATAATATGATCTTCTACAAAACAACAGGGAAAAAATGAAATTTTAATTACATGTTCACATAGTGCCATGAAGGTATTGTATAAAATTAGCCTGCAATGGATGTTAGATGCTATTAGGTGTAGCTTCTATAAAAGAAAGTATCTGGAGAAATTAGTTTTGTTAAAGACACAAAAGGAATAGCATCAAATACTCTAAAAAATTTATTGGGGAATTGGAGAAAAGGAGAATTTCAGTAAATTATTAAGGCAGAAATTTAATATTCACAAATAATTAAATATATAATGACAAAACAAACATTGTAATTTTTCCAGACTCTTGGCTGGCTTTTCTGATTCATGCAAGAGTTCCAAGTTCTAAGAGCTGACTTAAGCAGAGTAAGCACAGTCATTATATAATTAACAAGTACTGTGATTTTCTAACTTTCACAAATTGTAAGAAAACATAATCAGTAATCTTTATGAGCTGATCATATACCAACATGGAAACTATTAAATCATATTTTTGAAAGCCAAAAAAATGTCTGAAATCTAACAAAATGTGGAAATGTTTACAGATTGTAGAAGTATATGTATATATGGCCATGGCATTTGAACTTCTCTGAGAAAGAGTTCAAGGATCCTGAAATTAGTTCTAACTCATAATTTGGTATCCATATAAGACTAAAGAGATCTGTGCTAGAATCTTTCTATGAACTTTTTTGGCTAACAAAAATTATTGGAAAAAAGAAAACTGTTTGAAAATAAGGCTGAAAAACCTGGGGTATATGTTTAAGAAAAAATTCTATCATGAACATAGGTTTATTGCTAAGAAATATTGCTGGTGGAATATTAAATATTAATGTGAGGTTTAAAAATGTATTTATGCTATTCAGTCACATATCAAAGTGCAACCTTGATGAAATAAAATATTTATATATAAATAAAAGTGTCCATAAAGGGATTTAACGTTTATCCTTGCATCCGTCACTCTTATAGTACAACAGAAAGCTGTCACCATTGCAAAAGCCTCCCTCCTTGACAGAAATAAGGTTTTAAAACTTATGCAAAGGTCTCTGGTAGTGAAACAATACAGCTAGATAAGAGTTTGAGGTTGTTGCTCATTTAAAAATGACAAATTCATTTATAATTCATAGAGAATTTTAAATTGTGTAATTATTTATTTATTCATCCAATTATGATTTATTCAGAATTCTTAAACTCAGCACTCTAAAAGATAAAATACATATAAGTCCCTGGTCTTTCTAAGTTTACATTCCACTTGGAAGAAAATTCAAATAGGAAGTTAATGACTAAGAGTGTCTCAATTATGGACTTGGAGTGGATCAGTGGAATAGCACTTGTTTAGTATTTATGAGGTTTGGAGTTTGACTTCAAGCACACACAAAATAATTTGTATGATTCTAAGGAAGAAGTTAAATCAGGGTACAAGGAGTATATTCTACATTAGCAATGATTTTAAAAAGTGCTTTCTGTAGGAGTGATATATAAAACAGTATATATAAAGCAAATTTTGGTGGCTCGTGAGATATTTGGGAGTACTGGTTGCTCTTCCAGAGAACTCAGCTTTGATTCTCATAGCCCAGAGTCCTGTTTATCCTTTTTTGCAACTACAATCCAAGGAATTCAGTAGACTTTTCTGGCTTCCAAGGCTACTGCAGGCAGGCCGTACTCTGACAAAATCCAAACAAATCACCTATATACATAAAATGAAAAACAGAAGAGCAATATTTAACTTAAAGTTTTAGTCACAAGTTTAATAAATTGTTACCAACTTATTTTTATACAGCAATCGTTATACAACAGCATCACAATAATCTTGAAAGTTAGTCTTGCACTGAAAGTATAAATCAAATAGTAAATTTTTCTAAACATATAAAGGCAACCAACTCAATCCTTGCAATGTAATTTGTGTTCCTGTGATTTAAGGCTTATTTCTTGGTATAGACTGGATATCCATGTGGGGGCTCTCTCCTGTAGTTGACTATCTCTCCTGCCATTAGCATCATTAGATGCCTTTGTTCTTTAAACAGGGTTATAAATATGTATACTTATGTTACAACAATTAGAGATATACAGACTATGAATTTAAAATATAGCAAGATGGGGTATACAGGAAAGCATAGAAGGAGGAAAGGGGGTAAACAATGTCATCCTAAATTAAATCACTGACTTATTCCACAATTAAAAGTCTAAAAATATAACTAGTATATTATGATGCTGGCTTTTACATAACAATAATAATGGAGGAATTGGGGAAAGGAGAAAAAAAAGAAAACCTATGAAATAAAGAAAAGGATAGAGTAAATAGAAAGATAAATTCTAGGAAGCCATAGAATTAGATATAGAAAAAGACAAGGGTAAAGAAGAAAATATGAGAGGAGTATGTCTTTTTTGGGTTCTATCAATTGCAAGATTAATGCTATTAATTACTTCAGTCATTTAAAACAAAACTGTAACAGTTTAGAACAAGGGCATACAATTTTAAGAGAATAAGTAATTATCATTGTTATGTTAGAGAAAAATCTCAAATTCAGTATATTCTACGTAGGAACCAAGTCAAAGAAGGATATTGAGAGGAGAAAAGGCTGGGTTGTGTCTCAAGTGCTTATTCTTCACTAAGTGACAAATCTGATATAACATAACTCTTTTAAAGCCAGGTAAGTTTTCCTACTTCCTAGCTTTCTATAGACATCCCTTTAGTACCTCATTGATCATGTCAAAACTGACATTCTTATTCTATTCTGATTATATAAGCAAAAGAAGACCATGACCTTTCCCCTTATTTAATCATTGTAGACAACCAAGTTCCATCTATATGATTCAAAATATATTCTCAGTTAAGCACATCTTGCTTGATTTCTGACTTACATTACTTCTTTTCTTCCTTCCTTCATTCTTCTCCTCCTTCTTTTGAGGTATTCCTAATCCTTTCACTGATGTCATTGTTACACATTAGTTTCTTCAATAAGTATTTATTAAGACCTCTCACACTGCTTCATGAAAAGTAGTTGTACAGGATGAACAGCAACGACATGACGGTAAAGAAGATGAGTGCATGAAGGTAAGGAACATTAAGATCATGCCTCACTTAATTTAGATGAGGATCAGGAGATTGTGTGTATGTGTGTGTGATTATATCAAGTATTTCTCTGAGAAATTTCCCCTATGTTGCACAAATACTAATTGATCTTTTAATAAAAACCTGGAAGCAGATATTGGTAAAATGCTGAAAGATCAAGGAGACAAAGGAACAAGCCATAGCTACTTCTTACCACTCCTGAATCCTCATGCTGAAAGGGGTAGAACCTGTCTCCATGAATCCCCAGATTAAACAGGGGAATCGAAAGAAATCCCAAGATGAAATGGAAGGGAAGCACAAGGGATGAGCTCCTGCCTCCTCCCACCTTATATTCTTTCCTCTGCCAAGCCACACCACTTCCTGTTTCAACCTATCTGGTACTGGAATTAAAGGCCTGTGTTCCACGTGTTGAGATTAAAAGTGTGTGATCCCTAGTGATGAGATTAAAGGTGTGTGCCACCACAAGCCTGGCTCTATTTGGCTTGGAACTCTCAGAGATTTAGAAGAATCTAAGCCTCTGAATCCTGAGTGCTAAGGTTGAAGGAATATGCCACCACTGCATGACCTCTATGCCTAATTCTGTGGCTGACTCTGTCCTCTGGTATTAGGAAATCTTTATTTGATACACATTATATCACCACATCTCTAGATGCTTCTATTTTAAAATTTAATGACAATTTTATCTCTATTTTAAAGTCTTATGACTATATCTAGAATTTTCTTTTTCAGATTATAAAAGTGTCTGTTCATCTGGATGACTATTGTTTATATTTAATATTTTATTCTATGGGGAAAGAGATTTTTTTAAAAAATTCAGATCTAATTATGTAATCTTAACAAAAATGATTATGATATTATATGAAAAAACATACTTTTAAATGGAAATATCCATTCTTTAGTCTCAAATATCTTTTGATCTCATGCTGTATTTGTTTAAAAAACTGATTAAAATTTCCCAAATGTTGCCTTTATTTTGTCTTCTTTAAATTCTTCTCTCTCTTGTCTATTTGATGATTCATTCTCTTCTTACCCTTCTTTTGACTCAAATATCTCGTATAACATTACAATGTTGACAAGGATATACACAGCCTCTCAGATTCCATACAGTGCAGAGCAGATGATAATTTATGTGCTATCCACCATGATTTAGTTGGAGACTTTTGGTGTAATTAACTTTCACAATATTGATTTTGAAATTCAGTAAATCAATAAAATAATTAACTAATAAAACAAACATCCAATTGATTATCTCATCCATAAAATGTTTTCTATAGGTAAGTTTATTTCTATGTTATTCCCCAATTTTCAAAATTTTATATTTTATCTCAAAAAAAGTATTCTGAAGAAATTAATTCCTTGTCATTGCATGCAAAACATGCATACACACATTTCAATAGAACCACAACTCACACAATAGTTTAACATTAATAGAGGAAATTTTTGTGATAAATATACTAACAAGCAAAACACCAATGTAATTATAAACTTGAATGCTAATTTACTCCAGGTGTAAGTTTCTAAAAGATAATTTTTGCATATCATTTTCTACTTATCAATTAGTTTTTGTCTCTGACACGCACAAATGAACACAAACATACATGCCTTAGAATTCTTCAAAGTTGAGAAACACTGTTACAGCAATTTAGCAAAAGTAATTTTAATGTACAGACATCAAGAATAAAGCAATCATGAATAAATATCACTTGATTAGAGTTTGAATCTAATCATACTTTCTAATATTTGAATAAAATAAAATAAAATGAGTCAAGGTACATTGTTGACACAATGTGCCAGAACCCAGAATTAAGACAAGCTCTTCTATTTTCAGTTGTATTAGTGGAAAATAAAATCAGCAATATTGATAAGAAGAATTTTAGCCCAAGATGAGAAAATGCTCACCTAAAATAAGCAGCCATAGAACTACACTCACATGATAACTTGGCACATCTGGGATCAATCTATGAGATAGTGATAGAAGAGAAATCAGTAACCATATACAAAATTTGTATTAAATTTTTTAATTTTTTTTTTTAGCCATGATAATTTCTTAGTAACACTTGAAAGACAACATGCAAAGCCTTTCTTAGGCGCTTTTTCAATGTTAGCATGATACTGAATTAAAATAACATTTCATTTTTCTCTACTTCAAGTGTTTATGCTTCCTGAGAATGTAATCTCTGGTTTACAGCATTACTAAATCATGGAACTTCTCAGATTCAATGTATACATTAGTATTGTGAACTTTAGTCCTTTTCAAGAAAAGCGAATGACTACTAGAACACAGACATAGTTAAGTAAATTAAGTGTATGTCTCATCAAGGCAAAGAAAACGCTTTGGAGGGAGAAACAGTACATTCTAGTCAATAGGCATGGACAAAGACTCATTAATCCTAGCATTAGGAGTTGAGTTAGATGATCTCAGATAGGTTTATACAGGCAAGATCTTGTTATAAATTAGATGTAATAAAGAAATAAGGGTAGATGGTTTAGCAAACCTTATCTGGGAAGATGCATGATACAACAAATGCCCAAGTAACAAAAAGCTAAAGCATTTCATCCATCTCAACCACATTTAAAGATACAACTAGTTTTATTGTTTATGCTTGCTGTTGTTTTCTTTTCTTTGGATTTAGTAACAGTTTGTGTTTTAACTTCTGTTTAAACATAATTAGAGTTAGTGGTGTTATTTTTTAGGACTTTTTGGGGAGTCATGATTTATTAAATTATTGAATTACTTTATCAGTTTATACTTGACATAACATCTTAGCTTTTATAAAATTATAGCAAGGTATAGACATGAATTCTAAATACCATTTTACCAACAGTAAGGCCAGCATCTTAGTTATCAGATCAGCTTCTGAATGAAAGGGGCTGGCCTTGACTATGGCTTTGTTTGGTCAATAGAAACATCAAGTCAATAAATATATCTGGAAACAAATATTATACTTACAAAAGATGTTTTTGCAGCAACAAATTCTTTTTCTATTCTAGTCTCATAGCTCATCTGTTTACTGGTAGGCATACCAACATATACCCCCAGGCTACTTATGTTTCAGAGTAATCAGGAAGGCAATTGAACTTATTTGTTTGTAAATGACAATGTTACATTATAACATGAAAAGATAGGACCTCCCTACTAGAGTCTACTTGACCAAAGAAAGTAAATTTTTTGAAAGTTAGAAGTATAAAATTTACTTACATCATTCTTATTGTGAGTATCAATAAAGTGCTAAGTTCTTCAGAAGATAATTTTTATGATGTGTCAAATTCTAAGAGATACTTTAAGGAGAATATTTTATTTTCTTTGTTGGTGTGTATAAGTATGTGCATGGTGTTTTTATATTAGGCAAAAAATTCTGACTTTAATTTTTCATAATTATGATGAGGTACTTCTAGGGAGTCTAAGAAATGTGTCCAACACAAGAAACTGTATGTTCCAATCTGACAAGAGAAATCAAGAAGTATTATATTCTAAACAAAAGAGCTGAGCAAGAGATTATGGCAGGCAATAAAATCTGCATGGAGATATTCTATGTCAGTGACTACAGAAAGAGAAGAGTAAGGTTGCCTGAACAACAGGGGACATGTCTCTCATTCTGACAGGTGGTTCAAATGTTTGTTACATTGTTCTCGATCTATAAAGGATGTTCTAATATTCAAGAGAGACCTGTAGAGTTCTTTAAATGTTCCTTATAAAGAACAGTTGGGTCAAAAATAGTATTTGAATTGTAACGTCTTAAAATATTAGAGTCCCAGCACAGGAAGGACAGTGCAGATGTCACTGTATTTCAGACAGACATTTATTATGAATGTTCCAGAGGTCAAATTATCAGTTGTCCTACTTGATTAAGAAGAAACCTATCAAGCAATTCTGTGAAAATACTCAATTTCAGAAGTTATAATCTTTCACATGACTCTAGTATTGAGCTAAATGTAGCAAATGACAATATTTTAAACAAGTATTTCTAGGTGATAATTTTTATTTTGGTCCATTTTCTGAAGACAATTGTAATGATTAAAGTTTTGGCCAGCCTCACAGAAGCTGGTGGATACTATATTCTTGGAGCTTCCAAAAACATGTATATAAAGAACAGGGTTTTGTTCAGTCAGTTTATAAGAGAAGTCCCTTCCACCCTCACCACTATGCATAGGCATCTTCCAGTCCACTGACAGACTGTGTAGGATTAAGGAAGGGTAAACTGTCTCTATCTTTTTGAGCTGTGACATCTTCTCTAGTTTTAGTGAAGTGAAGCTCTTCGATTTCAGGCCTTTGAATTCAAAAGGAATTATAATCTTAGGTATTTTTGAACCCCCAGTTTTCAGCTAGCAGATCAAAGGACACAATAAATGCATGAAACAGTCCTACAAGGGGGAGAGAAAAAGCTAAACAAAGACTGAGAATTTCCTTCATTTTGAGTAGCTGTTATTTTTTATATGTTAAACATGTATATTATTTGACTAAGTCTGTGGCCAAATTATTGGCATCATTTTTAGTATAGATGCCCTGAAGATAGATGCCTAAAGTTAACTTAATACAAAACACTGTACTCTGCCTATATAACTTGAAGACACAGAGAAAAGAGAAGATCATACATTTCACTATTGTTGTATCAGACAAAAACAAACTAGCTACAAAAGGAGAAGAATAGCTGAAAGAATATGTTCTCCTCTAGTGAAGTTCTGAAGTTACAGCTCTTTCCCTTTTTGGTTTAATATCAAAGACGAAAAAAAAAAACTGAAATAAGCAAAATGCGCATTTTCCCTGTGGCTTCTATCTTCTATTGACTCAATAAAAGAGGCACCTGAGGTTTTACAAAAGAGAAAGAAACGGGAAACCACCGAATCAGGTGTCTGGCTGGCAAGGAAAGCAGACACTAAAAGTGTGGTCCTGGCGGCGGTTGGAAAGGAGTCAGCTCTGATGGTGGTGCTGAGTATGGCAGAAGTCCTGAGAACCTCTTAAGCCGAGCCTGGCAGGCAGCAACTTTCTAGGCATATATTAGCAAACTGCTGAGTTAATGGAGAGGTTAAAAGTTGTATAAAGGAACTGAGAAGCACTTTTCTTTATTCCCTCATAATAATGAGTTCTAACTCGGAGAATGAAAGTTTAGGGGAGGTAAGTCAGATCACAGAGAAGATAGAAAACAAGTTAAAGCCTTAGAATTCACCGGAACTCTGTTTTAAGATGTATGAGCTGTCTCATGCTGCTTTTGAAGAAGGGGTGAAATGAGAACGCTAACCTTGGAGTACTGTGAATTGGGCAAGCTAATTGGGTTACAAAGGATGGCATTCGCTACGCAAGGTACCTAAAAGCCGTTTGTAATCAGAACAGGGAGCCTTCAAGTGCAAATGTAAAGGGCTTAATTAAGACACAAAACGTTAATTGGCCAGAGTAGAAAAGAAACAGTTTCTCTTTGAAATTTCTAAATAAAATATGGTGGGTGTTTATATGAGACAGCAGTAGAAATACAACATTCCTAGGTGCTGGCATTGCTGCCCTCCTGGGAATTTGTCTCACTATTGCTGAGAACCACTTCATCCAATACAGGACAGATGAGAACTCTTGCTCCTGTATACCAAAAGATAATACCTTAGGACTCAGACTCATTGAGGAAAAGCATTTCTTCATTATTACAAAAATAATAAAAATGATAAAGATGTATAAACTAAGTGTGTTTTTGATTAGACTAGCAGTGGTGAATTTGATTGTTCATGTTTTGAGTATATTAAGTTAATATCCTTATATAAGCACATTGATGTCTGTGATATATTTTCTTGGTAATGAATTACTTATCTGACATTTATCTGATCACGTTGAAGGAAGAAGGTGCTCTGAGTCTTACCAAGGTGACAAGGTCTGGTGAAAAGTCATTATTATTTTGTTTCAAGATTTTCTTTTTAAGACAGAGCATTAAACTACTATTTCTGAACAGGGAACTTTCAATATAGTAAAACTATGCATCATCTCAATAGAAAATTCTTCCAGTCTTGCTGGAAACCCTCAAAGAAGAGATAAGGCAAATAAAGACTAACAGTTACTTCAATTGAACCTGCAATGGATGGAAGGTGTTCTCACATACCCGGTCTCACACAGAGAAACCCATCATTTTAATGTTAGCAGAAAGTGAACCCTGCAGGACTCAGCATAAAGAAAAAAAGAGAGAGTTGGAGTCTTTTAGTCATATTTTTTACCCTTGTTCAATCTCCCTTTCCCCTCCTGCCCCTTCCAGTCACTCTCTCTTCTCCACATCACTTTATCTCCTCCCCCGTAAAGGCAGGAGGAGGAGTCTTATCAATGGGATTAGTGCAAAAGAACCCCAAGAAAGTTCCAGTTCTCTTGCCAAATGTCCACCCTCAATAGATAATTTCAAAGAGAATTGACATTGAAATTACCAGCGCATGCAATGATGAAACCAGCTTTGTAGATTTCTCTTCAACCAGATGAAAAGATAATCTTTTGTGAGAACAGTCACATAGACTGACTGTTGGTGCCAACCCCCAGAACTTGATAGCTAAGAATTTCCCCTCCTATTGGAAAATATCAGGCACTTAACAGAATTGATTCCCATCCATGCAAGAATGACAATACAAAGCCATTTATGTTTAATTTTTTTCCAAATGGATGGCAGACTAATTTACAAACAAAACAAGAGATGTGATATTTTAATTCATCAGATAAGGGAGGAAGAAAGTCTGTCACAGTTAAACCATAAGAGACTTTCTCTTGTTAACTTTTCAACTCCTGTGCAGAAACCTTGCCTACAGTGAACAGAAAGAGACAAAGACATTTGAATTCTTGAAATCTGGCATATCCATTTTCTTTCTGCCCTTTTTCCAAAAACAATGATTTCATGTACCTTTTCTATAAAATTATGCATGCAGATATGACAAGCTTTAATTCATGAAAAATGTTAGACATCTGCAGCTGATCTTTTCATAAAAATAATTTGCTGGATATTTCAAGCTTTTATATGCATACTTAAATCTGTAGAAATGACTCAAAGTGACATAAAGATACAATTAAAATGACACTGAAATATTACTAAATGAAGCATAAGAATGAAGCAAATTTAATAATACCAATTCTGAACTGAACTTATAAAACATCAGTTCGTAGAAAGTGAATATCTGATATCACTAATCTTTGGACTTTAATTACAAAATATTTAAAAGTTCTAGAAATTTATTTTGCTGTGTTTTTCAACATTTTAAACATTAAAAGTAAGATAGAAGTAATGTTTACATTTATATTATGAAAACTTGCAGCATTTAGGCTAAACACCAAAGTAACTATGATAGATGTTACATGACAATTGAAATATGAAAATAAAAATTTATGCTCATTATTAAGTGTTTTTGTTACTGACACATTTGTGGGTTGTCTTATTTACCTTATAAGACTTTAATTTTATGTTATGCTTTGGAATTAGAGATATTTATTTCTTATTTCCTGAATTAATGTGATATGCTTTTCCAGAATTTAGAAATAGATTTCTTGAATTTTAGTATACTTGAGTATTGTTCAAAGAGTAAAAAACAAGAAAAATTAGTCTTGTGTGCTTTCAACATATATGTTTAATATTATTTTTAAAATTAGCATGGCCTAATATAGAAGTTTAAAGCAAATGAGTGCAAATTAGTTATAAAATATTCCAGCATCTAATCTTTAAGTGTGTAAGAATGAAGTTCAGTGTTGGGGCACTCCTCGAGCATGCATGAGCCCCTGAGATTGATACTAAACATGAAAAAGTAATATTAATAATGAAACCATAACTATTGTGTCTTTTATTTCCTGGAATAGTTAATTTTCATTCTAGTTAAATAGATATAATATTTTATTATATGTTATGAGTTTCCTTCATATTTCATATTCAACATTTAAAGTATTTATTTCATTGATATTTTCTACATTTTACCAATTATACATATAATATACCATATGTACTGAATAATATACAATTAAATACCTATAAGAAAATATATAAGATTACAAAATTTTACATTGAATAATATATTAAGTCTTCTCAATGTACTGTGTTGATTCAACAAAAGCCTGATCAAAATTGCAGCAAGATACTTTGAAACTATTGACTAAACATTTCTAAAATTTATAAAACATGAAAACATTAAAAGTCATCAACATAATACTACATTTAAAAAAACTTGGGGACACATAAATATACTATAAAGCTACAGGAATTAGTTTTGTCAAGCAAAAAGACAAATTAAGAGACTAAACCCAAATACTACTAATCTTTAAAAAATAATATTAAAATGACTCCTAATGATATACTGTCAGACTCCTAGATCATTTCCTTTCCCAGTCATCATCAGAAAAGTTTCAGCATCAGTTGACAACAAATACATAAACCCACAACCAGACATTATACAAAAACTGAGATGTTTCCATCAAATACCTCCCCTCAGAGTTCAGGAAAACCTGAGAAAGAGGAGGCAGAAGGAATGTAAGAGTGAATATAGGAAACTGAGAGTGTAAAGTCCTCCAAGACAGCTGAGCAGAGATAATACATACTCAGAGACTAGAACAGAAAGCACAGTGACAATATAGCCTGCACTAGGTTCCCTGTGTATACAGCATAGCTCTCAGTTTATTATTTTTATGGAACTACTGAATGTGTGAACAAGTGTATCTCTTATTTTTGTGCCTTCTCTTGGGACTTTTTCTTCTTTCCTTGATTTGCATTGTTCAATTTTGATGTGATGGTTTTTGAGTTAGGTTACTATATTTTATTTTGTTGTGTTTTGTTATTTCTTAGAAAATGATTTTCCTAATGAGACAGAGAAAGGAAGTGAATCCAGGTGGGAGAGGAGTTTGGATAAAACTTGGAGTAGACAGAGAGGGAAAATGTAATCAGGATTTATATTACCAAAGAAAAATCTGTTTTTTATGAAAGTGGAAATTTTAGAAAAGGATTGTTAGCATTTGCTAGGCTTGCTAATAACTATGTTTAAAAGAGAAAGACTAGGCTACAGAGCTTTGAACCAGATACACATTCAATGCTCTTTTAT
>PVIH01005210.1:56634-127660 GCA_004025045.1 Sigmodon hispidus
GGAGGAGGAGGAGGAGGAGGAGAAGAAGAAGAAGAAGAAGAAGAAGAAGAAGAAGAAGAAGAAGAAGAAGAAGAAGAAGAAGAATTTAATATTAATATTTGGGGAGTTTAATGTTTTTCATGAGAGAAAGAGTGGGTTGGGGAGATTCTATTGGACTAGCCAACTGGGATCAGATAGCCTATCAGAGGCAATGAACTGAGCAGGTTTTAGATCTATATTGTATGTGTTTGTGTCTGTGTTTTCTTGTGAGAGAAGCAAAAAATAGAAGGTTGTGAAGTCACGAAGGAGTGGATGAGACACAGGAGGACTTGGAAAAAATGTGTAGAAGGATTATTGTATTGATACAGTATTCACTATAAAACGTCAAATAAATTGAGTTAAAAAGAAGAAATGTACACATACAAAACCAAAGTAAAATTATTTTAATAAATCCTGATAAATAAAAACAATTTTATGTCTTCATATAAAATTGTAGGCATAAGTCTCATTTTAAAAACTGATAATTGAGCTAGAACTTAAATGCAAGAAGAGAAAGCTACTATGAGCAGTAATAACATGGGATTCGCTGTGCCATTGGAGGTTGTTGTAACACCACTGGGATATCTATCAGGAATCACCAGTGTGATAATTTGCACATAAATATAATTTAAAATGTCTACCATGAATGACTGAAGAAAATTAAAAAAGAATCAGACCGTTTGTTTTAGACAAATACATAAACTAAATAGCTAATTTGATTATTTTATTCTACAATGAAGCAACTGATGCAGTTTTAAAAACAATATTAGCTTAAAGTTTTATATTTTTTTGATAAATTTTCCTAGCATTGCTAAAGTAACTGCAAGGATTAAAAAAATGAACACAAGAAAAGAACTTTGGTGTCTTTCCAGCAAGTGGCATTTCTTTTCCCTGCTTTGTCATAACATATGCTTTTGAGAAAAACATACTTTTAAAAATAGTTTATGATCAAAAAACACAATTAGTTGCCTAAAACGTCAGTGAATAGAGCTACAATTTTTAGAATAATTATAATTGATTATAAAATTTGCTTAATCTCTTTTCTTTTAGGATGGCATAGCAAGGCTAACATTCATGAAAAAAATTTGTTTGAGATTTTGCTTTTTATACTATGTCAATATGAAGCAAGTCAGAGCAATTTCAGACTGTAGACCTTCAACTGAAAAAATGCTTATAGCATGACCAGAGGTCAAGTTTGTGGTACATTTTCTTGATTGATGATTGATTTGGGAGTCTCCAGTTCATGATGGGTTGTGCCCCACGTTTAATTAGATGGATCTATGCACTATATGAAAATACTCTGAGCTAGCTAGGAAGAACATGCCAGTCATCATCTATCTGATGGTTTGCACAAAAGTTTCTACTTCCAGGTTCCTGCCTTGTTTGAGTTTCTCTCTTGACTTTCTTCAGTGTTGAAATTTGATGTTAAATTATACATAGAAATAAACCCTTACTTTCCAAGTTTATTTTGGTCTTTTTTTTATCAAAGCAATAGAAACTTAACAGAGACAGAGGGGAATGCCTAGGAAACACAACACAAAGGCAGAACGCTTGTCTAGCATACATAAACCTCAGATTCAATCTCTAGTAGTTTTAAGAAAAAGAGCAATAGATTTTTAGATTGATATTTGATTAAATATTAGAAAGATAAATAGATAGATAGATAGATAGATAGACAGAAAGGTAGATAGATATATTAATTGATAAGTGACCAAAGATAAAATGGTATATAAGGAGATGAATAGACAAAGAAATAGAGAAGTACATAGATGATAGACAAATTAAATTTCCTTGCTCAAACATAACATGTCTTAACCCTTTCTATCTCTAAAGAAGTCTAGACATTAAGAAATGCTTTGAAGCATCATACCCAAATCACAGGTGTTGTTTCTACCTTATATTATGCACACTACTGATGAGAAAATAATTTTAAAAGGTTATCTAGATTGAAAATGTAAACACTACTAACATCAAACTAGTTGCATTTCATCATTCAATTAAAAAATAGTACAATTTGTAAAAAAAAAAGCAGTTTTTACTTATAAGTTATTAACATAGTAAAGCTAAATATAACCATGTAAAGACAAGAGATATATAAACTCACTTTAACAAAACCAGAACACTCCAACACCAACATTGATCTATCTCAACACCAATGATTTTAATTTCATTTTGTTGTTTAAAAAAGACAGAGACTAACAGAATGGATGAAAAAACAGTATCCATCCTTGTGTTGCATTTGAGAAAGACCTCAACATCAAGGATAGATATTAGTTCAGGAGGAAAGCTTGGAATAAGGAGAAAGCTGGTGTAGCATTTTAATGTCTAATAAGATATTCAAACTAAAAGAAATTTTAAAAAATGATGGGGAAGGACAGTTCATACTCATTAAAAGAAAATTCCACTAAGATGACATTTTAATTCCTGTCACATTTGACCCTAATACAAGGGTACTTACTTTTGTAAAAGAAAAACTCGTACAGCTTAAGTCACATATTAACCTTCACATACTGATAGTGGGAGATTTTAATATCTCACTCTCACTATGGACAGGTTATCCAAACAAAAACTAAACATAAAAAAAGGATCTGACACACATTGTAAAACTAATGAATAGAGCAAATATATACCAAACATTTTACTCATATACAAAATAATATATCTTCTTCAGTATATCTCATGGAATTTTCTCCAAAGCTGACTACATACTCAAACATAAATTTATCAGACAACCATGGATTACAGTTGAATATCAATAATGCTAGAAACAATAGAAAGTCTATAAATTCATAGAAACTGAAAAACTCTCTACTGAGAGAAAAATACATCAAAATAGGAATAAAGAAATTAAAGAATTTCTATAATGAGTAAAACAGAATATACAGAACACTGAAACTTATGGAACACAATGAAAGCAGTGCTAAGAGAAAAATTCATAGCACTAAGTGCTGGCATTAAGGAAAATGGAGAGATCTCTTACTAGGAATAAAAGTACAGATGAAAACTCCAGAGAAGCAACAACAGAGAGTAAGCATACCCAAGGGATGTACATAGCAAGATAACTAAAATGAAGCCTGAAATAAATAAAATAGAAGCAGAGAGAACAAATCAAAGAACCAATAAAACAAAAATAGCTTTTTTGAGAAAATCAAGAGGTTAAAACACTTCTCCAAATGTAGTAAAAATATAGAGAAAATATTCAAATTAAAAAAAGGGGGACATAAGAGTAGACAGCAAGGAAATCCATAAAATACTTTAAATACCTATGCTCCAGAAAATGGACAGTCTAAAAAATATGAATAGTTTTGTCAATAAGCACCACTTACCAAAGTTAAATATAGATGAGATAAACAATTTAAATAAACCTATAACCCCAAGTGAAATAGAAGTCATTAAAAGTCTCCCAACCAAGAATAACTCAGGCTTTAGCTCAGAATTCTACCAGAGTTTCACAAAAGAGCTAACACCGACATCTACTAAATTATTTCACAAAACAGAAACAGAAAAAACACTGACCAATTTATTTTATGAGGCCACAGTTACCCTGATGCCCAAACCATGTGAAAACTCAAAAAAGAATTAGAGGCCAAGTTTACTTATGAACATAGATGCATAAATACTTAATAAAATAGTTGCAAACTGAGTTCAAAAGATGAACACAAAGAAAATATAGGTGTAGCAATCTTATTTGTATTTCCACCCTTGATAAGCCATGCTTATGATTCTTATCCTCTGTATAGTTATTGTTAACTCTTCCACATTTTAAATTCTTTTTACTGTGTTTTTTTTTGATAAATACAAAATAAAGAAGGAAGGAAAAAAAAAAAAGTCATCCACCATAATCAAGTAGGCTTTACCTCAGAGATGAAAGGTTGGTTTAATATTATAAATCAGTAAATTGTAATCTAATAAACTAAAAACAACCCAGATGATCATCTGACTAGATGCAGAAAAGGCTTTTTACAAAATTCTTAAAATTAAACCTTCCTTTTTGTTTAGACAGAAAAGCGAAAGTGATGTGGGGATGTTTTTCTGTGTGCTGCAAATATCATTCTTTAAATAAGGGAACTGTTTTGGCCTATGGTGAGCACCATAGCGTAGGCAGGAATTTGGGACATAGGTAGGAGAAGAAGGGTGGAGACAGACAGACGCAACCCAGATATCCAAGAAGAAACATGTAAGCTAACACAAGTGAGCCATGGGCCACATGGCAGAACAGATTATGGAAATGGATTGAATTAAGATGAAAGAGCTAGCTAGCAACATGCCTGAGACACAGGCCAAATAGCATGAAATTTTAAAAAAACTCAATCACCTTTCTGAGAAAAAATTTTGGGAGCTTGGGGATACAAGAGACATACTCAAAGATAATGATGGCAAAGAGTCACTCACTCTTCCCAAAAACTGACAGTAGGGCCAAATTGCCAAAGACAGTATCCACACAGTTCATTGAAGCTGAAGAGCTTGAGTTGGTTTCATTATGGATCCATCTAATATCTTTGGGGGTAGGAAGGTACTCTGCAGGGTACCGAAAGAGATATGTGAATATCAACCCAGCCACAAATCCTTTGTTCTAAAATCTATCTTCCCTGAAAATGTGCTGGGGCAATGGTGAAAAGGAACTTGTAGGAGTAACTAACCAATATCTGATTTAACTGAAGATTGGCTGAATAGAGAGAACCTAAAACTGACAATGCTTGGATGGCCAGGAATATCCTCTAGTCTAGTCTTATCTCTTCTATTTTTTCTATTTGCATTGTCTTCTGTGCTTTTGTTTGTTTTGCTATTTCCTTGAATAAAAGCATGGCTAGTCTAGGTGACCGTACTGATTGGTTCCTACAGGCACATATAATTGAATGGTTTGTACCATGCTGGTGGAATTGTTCTGGAAAGTTTATAAGGTGTGGATCATTGTAGAAATTGTATTTCTGAAGGTGGGCTTTAAGGCTTCAGGATCCAAAAGTTAGCTCAGTTTGTCTTGTGGTTGGGGGAAGACTGTGTAGTCAACTCTAGGTTCCAGCTTTCATGAGGCTTCACCCATGCTGAGGTGGGCTTTAAAAGCAACTTGGAAAGAATAAAGATATAGAAGACTTTTAGAACATCATAAAAAAGAAACAGTGACCAACAAGGGCATTCCAAAGCCGAAGGCGTAGTTCCAGCGCAACACATTTAGCTTCAACAAGGGCATTCCAATTTACCTCCCAGAAAACTTCTCAACAGAAACTTATAGGTCAGAAAGGAGGGTTTATGCATCTACCCTTTCCTCTCGTCTGTCAAACTTACTTCCTGTTCTCCCATTCTCTCTCAAATCCTTGGCCTCCTTTATTTTAGCTATTGTAATACACACACAAAGAAGTAGAGATAGATAGATAGATGATAGACAGACAGATAGATAGATAGATAGATAGATAGATAGGTAGATAGGTAGGTAGATGATAGATAGAGAGAATGCTGTTAATTGTATGAGTGTAGGAATGACTACTTGAAATGTTCTTTGAACATTAGGTACAGATGTTGCATTGAAGAACTGTTAACTGAGGCTGTAAATCCCATAGTTAAGAGTTTCTCTTCATTTGGACCAGTTGAAAATATCAATAACAACCTCCATTTGCTGTAGAAGGAAACATTTTTTTAGGTTAATTTGCTATACCAGTCATGAATTCTCTCTCATTAAAAAGGTTTGAAGTCTAATCAAAGAGCTGTTGGTTGCACCCAAGTTATAAATGTCACTATTGCAAATTTGGAAATATTTTGCTAAGCTGGTTATGTTGTGGATCATTCGCTGTATAACTGGGTAGTACTATTGATTGCATTTTATTATAGGCAGCTTTACAGCACGTTTAGATACTATAAGAGCTAGTATATATGTGGGCAACTTATTTTTATCTTGATTTCTCAAAGTCCATGTCTGAAGTGTATGATTTATTCAGCAATAGGGTTTTATCATCAAGCTCTGGGAGGCTGTCAAGGGCAATAGCAATAGGTTATATTGTTTATGAAGTCTTTGACTTCTCTAAAAAATGACTTAAAGGTATATATATATATATATATTATATATATTCATGACTGGCACTGGAATATTTGTTAGTCTATGGTGTTATATCATTAAATCTTTGATATAAATTTTTGAGTAAATTTATCTATAGAGAATATCAGTGGACTTATAGAAAGTTTAAATTATTTAAACTATGATAGTTTATATTTTCTAAAAGTAATATGCTTGAAAAAGTAGCTTTATTGGAAAGCACATAGGAAAAAAATTGTGTTATCATTTCTTTGAAAATAAATAACATATAATATAATACTGACAGAATTTGTCTTAATGTTTAGAATGTTGTTAGTTGTTGCCAAATGAGAGTTTTCTCTTCAGTAAAGTAATCACATTTACTTTAACTATAAGATAATTAATTAATTATATTTAAAAATTTTTGTTTTTTTATAAATAGATAAAAGCAATAACTTCTGATATATTTTCCCTAAAGCTCAATTCATGTAATCCAGAAACTTCCACATAGCCATGGTCAAAGACTGATCTCCCAAGGTACAATGGGTCTTAGAAGAAAGAAAGGCCATCTCAATTTCTTAGAACTTGAGTAGAACTGGAAAAGAGGGCTCAGAAGTGTATCTGTACTAATACTATCAACTCTAGGAGCAACTAGTCATCTATAGATCCAAGAACTGTGTTAAAAAATAAATTCATTTTAATAACTTTGAATTGAAATTTAAATGTCATCATTCCTTACTTATACTGAGGTTTCATTCCAATAAAACCTATTTCAAATTGAATATATCATCAAAATTACCTTATTTTATATAATCTTTCAAGTTTCACAGCTTAGTTTTCTGGCTACATTAAATTCTTGACCATATTTCAATGGGCCTACACTTGGGAAATAAGTTTTAATACAAAGCTTATTTTATGATTACATGTTGGCTATCTCATGTATTTTATTTAAACTATACAGAAAGTAAATAACAATATGATGGTAACAATTCATTTTCACAGAATCAGAAAATTTGAGAAAAATAAGTAAATGAAGTAGAATTGTTATAAAACTAGGGCCATCTATATAAGTATTTGTCTCCTTTCTATTGCTATGGATAAAGCATCCAAACTAAACTCAACTTCTAGAAATGGTACTTATTTTGGCTTACAGTTCCAGAGGCATAAGGATCCATCCTGACTAGAAGGCACAGCAGCAGGCAGCCATACATACTATACAGAGCAGCAAGCTAAAAGTTCACACCTTTAAAGACAACAACAAACTAGAGAAATGACCTCCTGCCTGGCTGGGGGAGGAGATAAAGTGATGGGGAGAAGAGAGAGTGACTGGGAGAGGCAGGAATGGGAAGGGAGTTTAAACAAAGGGATACATAGATAAAAATATAACTTTATTCATAATAAAAAAATGTGAAAAAATGGAACTGAACAATTGCATGGGACTTTAAATTTCCAAAGCCCACTTGTTGTACAAGGATTCTGATGCCATTTGGGCCAGAGGTTCAAACCTGCCCACAGCAGCTTTTCCTCCTCACAAAATGACTCAGAAGCTTATATTAATTTTATCCTGATGGCTTATGTCTCAGGCACATAGCTAGCTAACTCATCTTAATTCAACCCATTTTTATTAATCTATATGATATGTGGCTGTGGCCTAGCCAAAGCTCACCTGTACTCCTAAATGCTTCTTCCTTGGTGGCTGGATGGACTCTGTCCAACTCAGCACTCATACTTACACCTCAATTTCCCTGCCTAATTCATTTATTTACAGCATACAGAGGAATATTCCGGGCACATCCACCTCTAGTGATATGCTTCCTTCAATAAGACTACACTATCATCAATGCCCAGCACAATACCATTTGACTATACTACTGAGGAATCTCCTTTCTAGATTATTGTTTTTCAAAGCACCATATTCCAATCTTTGGTCCAATAGACGCATAGTCATATCATAATGCAAATACATTTTTCCAACTTCAAAAGACCCAGTAATATTTCACACTCACAACACTATTTTAAAGTCCGAAGTCTAGTCTGAGACTCAAAATAATCTTTAAATTTTACTGCTTGTCATAGTCAGTGTTCTATTGCTGTATTAAAATATATTATTACACCTGCAACCCATATAAAGAAAAACATTTAATTAGGGATTTATTACAGATTCATAGCTTTAGTTCATTATCATTATAGGTGTAGCATGATGGCATTCAGACAGATATAGTGCTGGAGAAGTAGCTGAAAGAAATACATTTGAATTTACAGACAAAAAACATAGAGACATTAGGCTTAAGGTGGTCTTCTGAAACCTCAAATCCCACCCCTAGTGATACACTTCCTCCAACAAGATCATACCTACTCCAACAAAAGCCACACCTACTTCAACGAGCTCACGCCTCCTAATCTTTTTCAGATAGTGATAATCCCATATAACGGAGTCTTCAAATATAAGCCCATTGAGGCCATTCTTTTTAAAACCACCATACCTCCTGTGAAATCAAAAACTAAAATTATATATTTCAATATATTGTAACACAGAACATACATTAACATTCCATAAAGGAGAGATGAGGCATACTAGGCCAAAACTGGGACATATTGAAAAACACCAAATCCAAGTAAGACTAGAAACTCATTAAGAAAATAATTGAATCTTATAGCTTCATGTCTGAAATTTAATTTCAAAGGTTTTACAATCTTTCACCTTTTGTTTTCTACAACAGACATCTCTCTTGGTTCATTCCATACCCTCTACACATACATCTTTTTAGCAAATACTCCATAAATCTGTATTTTCAACATTTCAGAGTCTCTAACACAATCAGGATCCCCTTTCCCAGATTCAAGTAATGGCTTATGTGAGTCATCTCAGGGACTCTGACACATTCCCTGGCCTTGCTAGCTTCCTAAAACGGATTCTATTACTTCTTTACTTTGACATCATTCTTGACTCTACAGTGAGTACTGGATGGACAACACTGATAGTTGAGGCTGCCAGTCTGGGGTGCCCTCTCAACTGCTGCAGTCATATTATCAACAGCTACTGTTTACTGTTGCTATTTAGAAACAGAAAAATCCTCACCCTTCAGCCTTTTCTTTCATAATTTGGAAGTTCAGTTGTGTTCAGTTTTGCAATGAGAATACATGCCCCCTTAACTATCATATTTCATATCTCTCTTTGGTGACACTAATCTCCATATTTCTTTTGATATGGACTATGACTCACCAATTTAAGAGTGTTCCATTTTGCTGTATAAATTTTGTATTTTTGTCTTTTTCTTTCTTTTTCATTGTAGAACTTGTATCACAGTCATTAATAATCACTGCTTTTAAATTTTAATCACTCAAAAAATCCTTATGGAAGAGATAGAATACAATCAATTTTTTGCCAAATATAATATAAGAAGTCTCTAGGGCAGGACCTAATATTGTAGCCTTAGAAAAACTCTTGAGATAGGGGTCCATAGTCTGTAGGGCTTTCAATACTACTGTCTTCCAAGATCATATTATGACTGCCTTTTAAACTCTGCTTACAGGGTTCAACAAGCTTTCTAGTCCAAAATTCCAGTCTTCTGCATTCTTCCAAAGATGAGATAGTCAGAGTCATCACTGTTATATCTATTTGTGATATACCACCTTTTGTGTTAGTTACATTGCTATTGCTATAATAAAACAACAGAATCCAAAGCAACTTTCAGAAGGAAGTCTTTATTTGGGTTTACAGTTCAAGAGAGAAAAGAGTTCCTCATAGTTGGGAGGTATAGAAGCAGGTAGGCATGATGCATACAGTAGAAAAGGTGAGTAATCACTTATACAATGGAAAGCACAAAACAGAGCAGGTCGAACTGGGAACTGTGTGAGTCTTTAAATCCTCAAAGACCACTTGTACTAGAAGGCTTCCTCCAGTAAGGGCATCATACCTCCTAAACTTTCTCAAACAGTTCTGCCAACTAGAGACCAAGTGATCAAATGCATGAACTCTACCATGTATATACCATGTATATTATGTTACCATGGTGAACAAATTGTTTTGGTAATTAAGGCTAAGACATAACTGTAATTTCAGAAATACACTTACCAACAATTGCATCCATGGTAAGTGGGAAGAATATTAAGAACTGAAATGGAGAAACACTAAAATAACCTACAAGTGATATTCTTATCCTAAAATTGTAGATATGAATTACACACAAAGACAAGTGAAAGGACATTTATTAAGCAAAATATTCACAGTGAATATTTTGAAAATTTCAAAATTTTGAAAATATATAGAAAATTAATTTTCATTACAATTAAGCTATTCGTATTTTCCATATGTTCGTATCTTTTCTTTTAACTGGAAATATATTTTTACAAAAGTTTCAACCTCTCTTAACCCTGGTACATATGTCCTCAGGGTCTCAGCCTTCCTAATCCCCTTTCTGCTACTATCACTATGTTCTAGCTCCCAACTTCTGTGAACACCCCTTCCAGCTAATGAATTAAATCCACCATATAAGCAAGTTGAAAGCAAAATAAAAAATAAAGAAAGAAAGAAACACAATCATCATCTCATTAAACATAAAAGGCCTGTGACAAAATTCAATAGCCCTTCATGATAAAATTCCTGGAGAGATTACAGATACAATGCACATACCTGAATATAACTAAGATAATTTGCAGGAAATTTATAGCCAATATAAATTTAAATGGAGAAAACCTCAAAGCATTTCCACCAAAATCAGGAAGAAGACAAGGTTATCTATTTTCATGTGTACTTTAAGTTGTAACTACAGCAGTAAGACAACTGAAATAAAAGAGATAAAAGTTGAAAAAGAATAATTCAAATTATCATTATCTACAGATGTTATGATATTATACATAATTGACCCAAAAATTCCACCATTAAACTTCTATATTTAAAATACAATTTCAGGAAAGAGGATGGGAACAAGATAAACTTTAGAAAAAATATATATATATGTATATGTAGTACATAAATGACAAAGAAACTGAAGAAATCAGAGAAAAACATGCTTTACAATAATCTCAAATAATATAAAATACTTTGGGGTACTCTAACCAAGCAATTGAATATATGTAGGTACATGACATAAACCTCAAAACTTTGAACACAATGAGAAAGAAAAGTTTCTCATTCTCATGGTTCTGAATTAGAGGGATAGTAGATTAAAAATTACCATCCTACCAAAAACAATCTACACATTCAATGCAGCCCCCATGAAAATTCCAAATAAAAGTGTCTTTGCTTAATTTAAAAAGACAAATTACAGCTACATATGGAAACAAGCAAAAAAGCAAGTATTCAAAAATGAAAGAACTGCTGATTGATGTATTACCATTCCAGATTTCAAGTGTACTACAGATCTACAGTAATAAACTGTATGATATTAACATAAAATCAGACATGCTGATTAATAGATTTTAACTGAAGATAAAGACATAAGTCCACATACAGATGGACAATTTGCTTTTCATAAAGAATCCATAAATACACACAGGAAAATAAGTCAGCATCTTCAACAAATAGTGGTGATGAAACTGGATATCTGCATTTAGAAAAATATAAGTAGATCTATATCCTTCACCCTGCACAATACTAAAGTCCAAGTTGATCAAAGACTTCCACATAAACCCAGACACCCTGATTCTTATAGAAAAAAATGCAGAGGATACCTTTGAATGCATTGGCAAAGGAGACAACATTCTGAACAAAACACCAGTACTACAGACACCAAAATCAACAGTTAACAAATGGAATTTCATAAAACTGGCAAGCTTTTGTAAGGCAAAGAACACCGTCAATTGGACCAAATGTCAGCCCACAGAATAGGAAAAGATATTTACTACCTCCACATCCAGTAGAGGACTATATTACTTAAGAAAGAAGCTACCTAAAACCCAAATAATACAATTTTAAACCAGAGTACAAATCTACATGGAGAATTTTCAATAGAGGAATCTCAAATGGCTGAAAAACACTTAAAAGTTCAACATTCTTAGCCATCAGGGAATTGCAAGTCAAAACTAATTTGTGATTTCAACTTATCACCTATCAGAGTGATACAATAAATAACACAAGTGATACTCATGCTGGTTAAGGTGTACAGCAACAAGAAGACACCTTCATTTATAGTGGGAGTGCAAACTTACATAACACCTTAGAAATAAAAAGGGTGTTCCTCAGAAAACTGGGAATTGTTATGTATCAAGAACTAGCTATAACACTCTTGCATACCGATCCTAATGATACTTGATTCAAACACAAGGATACTTGCTCAAGTATGTTCATTTCAGCTTTATTCATAATAGTCAAAAACTGGAAACAATATAGATTTCCCTCAATAGAAGAATCAATAAAGAAAATGTGATACAATAGAGTATAACTCAACTGTTAAGTACATAAGAAGGGGTATGACTCAATTGTTGTTGTTTTGTTTTTTTGTTTTTTTTTAAAGAAAAAAAGATCCCGACCCAGAAATACAAATGTGTTATTTTTACAAATGAGTATTAATTATTAAATAAAAGATAGCCAAAATACAACTCACAATCTAGACAGATTAGATAAGGAGGAGAGCTGCAGATGTGTGAGAACAGATATTTCTGGTAAGAGGAAAAAGCAGATCTTGTTTGTGGACTGGGAGGTGGAGACTCCCAGAAAGGATCAGCTGAGGGGAAGGTGGGATGGAGGAATGCAGTGCAGGGGGAGAAGGCTGTAATAGGCATTTTAAGGGTAGTGTGAAAATGGAATGCAGTAGAAACTTCCTGAAATTTATGAGGGCGATCCTAGACAGATCTCTTAATACGAGGGATACTGAGCCTGAACTGGCCTCTTTTACCTAGGAAGGCTTCCAGTGGGGCGACTGAGTTGCATTTGGTTGAGTCCTCGGCCAGGAAGTTCCAGGGAGATCCCCAAACAACCTAGGCTGAAGCTAGATCTGAGAGTTGCTCTATGAAATCTCACAGTGGGGCCCCATTGCAGAGGGCAACATTCACACATCTTCTTGAACATGGAAAAAGCAAGCTAGTTACTGTTGGAATCCTTCACTTCTACATTCTGGTATCTTTGATACAGGAAGTTACTCTGCAGCATGTGGACATTAACTCAGCCACAAAACATTTGACCTAAAATCTGTCCTGTCTGAAGGGTGTGCTGCGACAGTTGTGGAACAGAACCTGGAGGGGGTCAGTAATGTCTAATTTAACTAGAGGTCCATGCCAGGAGAGAGAGCCTATACCCTCCAGTGTATGGCCAGGAAGCAGAAAATACATAGCTTAGAGATTGAGGGTAGAACCAAAGACAATTTGTCTTAATAAAATAAAATAAATGAAATGATTTCTATTGATATTCTGTTATACTTATTTTCGTGCCTTGAGCAGTCTTCATCTGAGAGGCTTCCATAGGCAGCAAATGGGAGAAGATGCAGAGACCCACAGCCAGACATGTGGAGCGATCCTAAATAAGATCTCTCCATCAGGTCGCACCTCTGAGAGCTAAAGGAATCAAGTGGAAAAGAGGGTTGAAAATTGTAGGTATCAGAAGGGATGGAGGACTCCAGGAGAGCACAGCCCACTGAATCAACTAGGCAGGGCTCATATGGTACCACAGAGACTGAAGATGGTATCATGGGCCAGGTATTCAGAAGTGTGTTGTGGCTTTTAGCCTAGTACAGACTCCTAATTGCGGGAGTGGGTGTATTTTTGATTCCTTCACTTGATTTTGAAACTTTTTTCCTTTCCTTGGGTTTCCTTATCCAACTTTAGTATGAATGCTTTTTTCCTTAACTTACTGTATTCTGTTTTGTCATGTATGGTTGTTATGTCTTGAAGGGCTGCTCTTTTCTGATAGATTAGGGTTGAAAATTCCCCAGAGATAAGTATTGGTGGGTAAGGTGAGGGGGGCCATGGAGGGAGGTGAAACTGTGGTTGGAATTTATTTTATGAGAAGGGAGTCTATTTTCAATAAAATAATGCCATTATTAATTTATGGTATAATTGCTGGGATCTAGTGGCAGCACATTGTCGTGACTATTATTAACTGTTTTTATTCTGTCATTTAGGTTTCTGGGTTTGGTAAGATTATAACCCTAGGTGATAATATTCATTTGTTGTAATTATTTATGTTTGTTTGGGTGCATGTTCTGTTGTTTGATTTCTATTGATCTCTTTGGTTATTAGGCTGTGTTTGTAGATGTTGTTTGGTAGAAAAATCTTGTAGGATCCTGATAGGCCTAACCATTGGAGAATTTCCAATTTAAAAAAAAAAGTGTTTCTTGGTATTGGGCTGACACTTAGAAATGACACTTAGGGCTTGAGGCTGTGAATGAGATTTTCACAATGGAGGAAAGCACGTGTTTCACTAGTTTAATCCCTTGAGAAGGGGCAGGGGATAATGAGGGGAGAATACAACAGATGCTCTGCTACAGAGCCTAGGATGGAATGACTGGATTGGATTTGCTTCTTTTCTGATACCACCTTCATTAAGAGGTCATCGTTTATTCCCATCAATCATCTTTACCTGTCATCATTCCCCTCTATCAATTAGAAGCTCCTGGCACCAGGATATGCTATTATATTGTCCTGGATATTTTTATTATTAACTCATTGAAAAAAATTGACTCTAGTTATCTAAGTCCTCATATAAGACTGAAATTTTAAGTTGAAAGGATATGATTTATAAGTCATGTCACTCTGCAGCACTGGAACCTGAAAGGCATTTATTGTATCCTAATTGATTTGATGGATATGAATGAGAGTAGAAATAAAGCAGTTGTTGTCTGTGTTAATTGTTAGAAGGATGATGAGCCCAAAGAGCAAAATGGAGAATGCATATTGAATGTATGTGGAAGGTGAGTGGGTGAATTCATTCAGCCATGCTGCTTTTATGATTCTACATACTGAATATAGTAACAAAAAAAAATGAGTGGATAGAAGTCTGGAAGTGATGCAATTCACCAAAACATTAGAGCTACACCTGTCTAAAGAAATGTTAAAGATTATCAAGCTTCACTGTGTGGGGAGAACTGCAAGTTATTCAGCAAAAGGCAAAACTTGTATGAAGAAATCAATATTAAAAATGATTTGAAGCTGATATACATGTGTGAAAATCGAAAAATGTAAGAAGCTGTCTGTGGATGATTTCATTGGTTACTATGCCAGTAATCTGCAGCCACTAGATGCACATTCCTAGCTCCTGCTCAGCAAGGAATTAAAGAAACTTATCTCTATAGATTGATGAAATACATCACAATAAGGAATATATCCCAGAGTAAACAATATTGAACTTCTGAAGTTTTGTGGGCAAGAATATAATGTATATAGCAAATGATTAATATGGCTATTTTCTGGATCTTAAACATTGAACCAATATGTAAGTCAAATATAACTATATCCCCTTCATAAAATATGTAATTTTTATATTGTCAGTATTAAAATGCTTTTCTAATGCAAATTTGAAAAAAATGATTTGAAGCTTAGTTATACTATGTTCTCTGAAGCAAACATATTTAGTTCCTTTGAACCTTCCTCCTACCTGTTTTGACACTAATATAACACATTTGAAGAAAATATCAAATAATCAACATAAAAGTATTTGCTTAGGGATATATCTCACATTTTGAAAATAAGGCAAAAATTCTGAACTTATGTAACTTTTTTTTTCATTTAGTTATCTACATTTAATAACTACATATTTGTATTTTTTATTTCTTATGTTCTGGTATTTTTATAGCAACACATATAGTTTACAGAAAAAAATCATCTTAAAATCTTAGTTATAAAACTGACTTTCAAATAAAATTGCTGTGTGAATGCTTGCACAATAATAAATATTCATCAGTCATGCTCATCTTTACCAACTAATGGTGGGGTTTAGATTTTTGTAAATATATGTAAAGTTAGGCAAAAATAATACCTTTGAGAAATAGCCTGTCAAAAATAATAAAAAAGGTCTAATTTTTATTTTATATAAACATTGTCAAATAAATTTAATTAGGCTAGTGAAACACTCTGTGACATATTTTTATGTTATTATTTGTAGCATAATCTAGGAACAGTATCTGGTTAAATAAAAGTAAATATTATCAACATTGGTAGCTGGCATGTCCTGATTTATTATGTAAAGTATAAATGTTCCATAATTGGATATCTTTAAACATGAAGAAAATCACATCTGTGAAATTTCAGCATTTTTCATGAACTTTCCAGTAAAAAGAGGTGGTATGAGTTTAGAATGAAAGAAGCACATGACAAACTAAATGAAAACTGTGTTCTGCCAAATAACCCTTATTTACTAACATTTGACTATGATGAATATGTCAGAGAGACCACTAAAATATTTTATCAATTTTACACTATATATTAGTGGCAACAATCAATGAATAATGATAAATATAAGACACCTTTTAAATTTAGTAATAAACTTTAGAAATGAGTTTTGTCTTAGTGGTAATTTTTTCTGTGTATTCCGTGTCTTTGCTATACTTGAATATTCATCCCTTAAAGAAAGTGTTACACATTTTAAATTTATTTTCTAATAATAATTAAGAACTTAAAAGGTTTAAATGACTGTGTTCCTTTAGTCCATTCACTTTGCTTTGAGAAAGAATATACACTCTAACTAGCTTATAAATTACTTTCTCTCAGAACCAGGTAAAGAGGGCAAAGGGTTCTGTATGTGATAAACATCCTCTTCCTGGCTTGGATATAATAGCATCTTCATCCTTACACATTAGGCAAAATGAGCAGAAATTTCAGGCATATTTTAATGAAGATATTCCTCCTTTTCATTCTCATTTTTTAATTTAGAACATTTCTGCTGAAACATAACATTTGCACATTCTATGACATGACATGATAATCCAATACAAGTAAAAATGTGTTATCAAATCAAGGAAATAACTATTTTCATCTCTTCACATGTTAATTATTTTTATGCACTGAGAATTTTATAGTTTTGTGGTCACTTAAAGGTATTAGATATTACTGTAACCAATGGTTATCCTTCTGTTCTATGTTAAACCAAATTTAACTCCTCCTCTACACTTATTTTCAATTATTTCTTTTTTCTTTTTCTTTTGTTTGCTTTGATTTGATTTTGGAGACTGTGGTATAATTATTTAATTTCCCTTCTCTTTTCCTTCTCCAAGTCCCCCAATGTACTCGTCTTACTCTCCTTCTAATTCATGAACTCAGTTCATTGTTCATTAATTGTTATTGCAATTATACATATACATATATACATACATATACACACATGCATACAAACACACATATATAATAAATACATCATATAAATACCTAGATATGTAAATACAACATGTAATATGGCTAGTTCATGTGTATTCAGGGCTGACCATTTGGTGGGATAACCAATTGGTCTTCTCTGAAGAAGACTATTTATTCTGATCTCATTATTCCTTAGGAGCCTATAATTTTTCCTCCTAGAATGAGGCCTCCTGGGAGCTCTTCATCCACATTAGCATGTGTATTGCCATTGTTTGTGTTCAGCTCAGGTTTACTCTGTCATGCTGGTGGAAGTTTATGGGAGTAGCTTCTTTTAACCCCTTTTAGATTGTTAGTGATAAAAAATTGCCAGTTCACAATTATCATAATTTCAACTTGTTGATGGATAGGATTTTCTGAATGCAGTACATAATTGACATTAACCTCACAAGAAAAGGTATAGAAAACAAAATTTCAAGAAAATTTTATGAGTTTACAGATCTTATGCTAAATATTATAAATACATTTAACAAAAATTTGCAGCAATTTTTCATTGATTTACTGGTTTATGAAACACAGATCCTCAACCAGTAATGGAGGGCTTGCAGGATGTCCCCCATAATCAAATGAATAATCATCCTAAGTGTCATCACAGAACCTACACCCAACAATGAATGGAGGTGTTAGTAGAGATCCATGGCTGAGCACTGGGCCAAGATATCCTTACAGCTGAAGAGTTGGGGATAAGAGTCTGTATGAACTAGGTGATAAGGAGTATGAGTAGGAGTCCCTCAGAGATGACGGCCTGGAGGGGATACATGGAAAAAATACTTTTTATAATGAAAAAAGAAATAAAAAAATGGATCTATAAACAGAAATCAGTCTCTTTTATGATAGTAAATTTAATTGAGATAAAAAGAAAGTATAGATTTCCCACTGTATTACAACTAATTTATATTATAAATAAATTTCTGCCAATCTATTTGCAATATATTGGAAGATTCATTTAAATCTCTATGTCTATGAAAGTAGACTGTTGTAGTGGAACATATTGCAAAGGTATGTTGAAGGTGTGGAGGCAGAAGGATCTTAAGTTTGAGTCCAACTCAACTTAGGTTAGAGAGATGGCTCAGTGATTAAGACCCACTTCTATAGCAGAGGACCTGAGTTTAATTTCCAGGACCCACATGAGGTTACTCTCAACTGTCTGTAACATTCATCTGGGATCCAATGCTATGGTCTAGGCTCTGGGAACCTCTGTACTCACGTAAGTGTACACACACACATGATTTTATATTATATATAAATAATATATATATATTATATAAATATATAAATTCATAAGTAATATGCACATGTTCATAATTATGTTATATAGTAGAATTAAAAATAATTTTTTTAAAGTATAATAATAACAACAGGTTTATTTGAGCAAAGCGACTCCAGGGCGGTTTCTTTAGTCACAGAGATCAACGTCAAAGAAGCCAGGTCCACAAAGGAAAGCAGGGAGGCTTTATAAGGTGTAGGTGAGGCTTAATGACATGTCTCCTAGAAGCTGGGTTTGTGCTCAAGTATGGTCAAAAGTTCAGCACTTCAGACAGGGGCTTTTACGGCTGGCAGCTTCAGGGGAGAAAGCTGCCATATCCACCATGAATGAATGCTCATCTGGGCTCTTTACTGCCTTCCCTTCATTCGGTGATTCTCTGAGTGGGAGGGTCTTGGAATGAGAAATGGGGCTTCTCAGACCATGAGAAAATCAAAGGTTCCAACAGAGCTGAATCTGTGAGTTTTCTTGTGGTGTTCTTGATTCCTCTGACACCCACCTACAATGCTTCCTCCTTCTACTAGATTCCCTGAACCTCCTTAACCACAATTTCTATGTTAAGCTGTCTTGAAATTTCTTCTTCCGAGGAAATTGTCCATGTCTTTTTTAATTTAGCTACATCCAAATTCTTAAAAAGGGCAGAAACCTTTAAATTCTTTACTAAAATAATAACCCATAAATGACCACTAAAAGTCAAAAAATTTAATAGTCTAGAGGATAAACAGCATCCTGCTAATAAAGTTATAAAAAGAAAAAAACCAAACAAACTATAAAGTCAGATATTTTAAGAAACATTTTTTTTTAATTTATCAACAATACACCAAGAATGGAGACCTAGAAAATTTGGTGAATATTTTTAACAGAATATATTCAATGTGAAATATTGATAACATACAACATTGCTGTGATTTACAGATGTAAAGTCAGTGAATTAAAAATATTCCTGTCACTAAGGTGCAAAATAAGGGGAGAAATTTAATTGTAAAGAAAAGAGCAGGAATTGGAAGTAAAACCAGAAAAAGATATTAATACAGACAGAAAGATCATTATAGAAATTAAAAAGTACCAAATGTTCTGTAAGTATAGATTTAAATGTTACATGTAAACATTGATCTCAGGAATTCAAATAACAGTATTGAAAGTTTCAGGTTTAATTCCCAGAACCTAAATGGGGTTGTTCACAACTGTCTGTAACTTTCTTCCATATTACACTGCCATATTCCAGTCTCTGGAGGCCTCTGGACTCATCATATAAGTGTACATATACACATGAATTTATATTGTATTAATAATGTATCTTTTATATAAATACATAAATAATTGTGCATATGTACATTATTATGTTATATAGAATTAAGAATAAAATCAATGATTTTAAAGATCTTTATGTGTATATACATGAGTGAATATATATGCTTTATATATTTCAGAGGTTAAATCCTCACTTATGTTTCTTTATTATTTATATTTTAGTTCTTTGAAAATTTTGTGTAATGTGCTTTGATCATATTCTTTTTGTTTTTTTCTTTGTACTTATCTGCAACTTCTGCCTATAATCTTCTTTGTATTCCATCTTCTACAATGATCACTGAGCACATAGAGAAAGGAGTGTGATACAGATTTTGGATCTGAAGTATTCTACAGTCCTCATGCTTTGCACTTGGCCTAATTATAATTCTCTATAAATTACCGTTTACTATAATTAGAAACTTTATGTTACCTCTGATGAGATCTGAGAGATGCATTCATCTCTAGGTATAGTGATAAGTCATTAGTCATTGGTTTAATATTATGACATTTAGCAGAATAATTAATAGTATTAATTTCTCCCCTAGGGCATATGACATTTTAGACACAAATTCTTGGCATCAAAATGTTTCCCTGATGTAGATTTTATCTAGGGGAGAAGGAAGAATTGGAAAATGGTTGTTTACACCCATGATGATTATGCCACTATCAAACCGGTGGGCATGTCTTACCAGGTAAATCATTATTACAGCCCACAAGATTCTCAGCTGGGTAAGTTTCATGTTAACTTTTCTAATCTTGAAGCAGTCATAGCAACTTCAAGTTCTAGGAAACGTTCTTTTAGTGATAAAGCTTCCAGATAAATACCTGGTTGACTTTATTTTTATTGTTCTTATGTTTAATTCATTACAGATAGTTGAGAGCATATGTTTTGTTAATCTGTTTTAAAGAAAACTAATTATATGTTCTTTTATTTTTTACCCCCTTCCTTGATTTAGAAATATAAATTATCTCTGGATGACGACAACTCTATATCATTAACTATTCATAACATAAAGGCAATTATTAGTGAATGAATAAAACTCATGTCTGCTTGATTAATACTGTGGATTTCCTTCTTCCATTAGAGCAAAGATTTTAATTGGGACACAGAATTTAAATGAGTACATTAATAGGATAGACCCTTAATATTTTCCTAAAATCATATGTTTAAATATATTCTCATTTTACCTCCAGTGTTATTCTCAAGAAATGTTTAGAAAGGAAGTATGTGTACATTTTGTAAAATATTACTTTCATAATAATTGTATAGTAATATTTAATATTTTGACTGATACTTGAGTCAGGATATCCTCATAAACTTGGAAAATTATTTGATTCAAAACATTTTTTTTCAAAATTATGACCTATATAGTCATGAATTTCTATCATGATGTGTACTCAGTGCTGAGAAGCTATTTGTGAAGACTGCATTTATGGTCTACAAAAACTACATTTAAATTGTCAGCATCATCCAAGTAAGCAACATTTAAATTCAGTGATTAAAATTCAGTGAACTTTTAAGAGTTCTACATTCTTCAGTTTTCTAGTAAATTAATACATTGAAATAATTCTAATAGATGTAAATTTCAAAATATTTCATCTATATGGCACACTTTCAATAAAAATGGCTTTCTTCAGAAAGGGAAAAGGGGAACTAAATGTTCATGGTGTCTGAACACTTACCTGTGCTGGGTATATGTGAAGACTGACAGTCAACATCAGGATTCTTCTACATGGAAGTACTTCATTTAACAGAAGCTCTTTATTAGCCATTTCATGAGACATTCTTTTCTCAAGCTCCTTTGTGCCCTAACTCACCCAGCATCCCTAAATGTCTTAGTATAATAATATTATTCCAGATATTCTGACAACATGCCATGTTGCAATTTTATCATTTATTTTAAGAAAATAAAATCATTTATATTCGTGACACAGCTAATTAAGCAGCAGGTTTATTTTCTTAGGTTTAGTACTTTTATATATTTTTCCAGGCCTTAGTCAATGTCACATAAAGTCTTTCTTGTGAAGAACTGGGTGCCTGCGGGAACCTTACACCTTTCATGAAAAATACCTGGAAATATTGTGTCCTCTCCCAACTGCTCCTATAAGGAAAAAATTACTAAAACATGAAATCATTACTTCTTCTTCCTGAGCTCATTTTGGAATGATATCAACTCTTAGTCTATCTTAGTCTACCTATTCATAATATTGAAATATGTAATTATTTTTATAAAAAAAGTTTTTCAGTACTATCTGAATTGAATAAAATAAAAATAAAACTTTCATCTGACAAAAAATATAATACTATTCTAAAGTCTATAGAATTTTACAGAATATCCAGGAGACATTTTAACCTGATATAAATAGGAAACCTTTCAGCTTTTATACTATATTTCTACAAAATTTGTTTTTCTCTGCAGCTTTTCCAGACATTTTCTGTCTTCACAAATACTCAGAAATTGTACATTTTCTGACTAAGATTTCTATATTTTGTTCTGTATTTAAGTGAGACACCTAAGTTTAAAGAATCCCATACATGGCAGATTAGACAAATATCATATCACACTAATGAAGAAGCCAGCTACTTGCATGTGTATAAAGTACCAAGAAAGGAGAAACAGACAGGAAAAAGTTCTACAATATTAAATTAAACATAGATATATTTTCCCTTTGTAGGCATCCTCGAGTCTCTCTGCTTATCCACTGAAATCTTTCTTGAATTGTTGAATATAGTCCAAGTTTTCTATTCATTTATTAAATTATCAGACACTTAATATTGGAAAATATTGAATCAATTTATGAAGATTAGGTAAAAAGGACACTGCTGTTATGAATTCTGAAATAGAAATGAAGTATATACAGGTGTTTCTTTCTTGGAAAATCAGGAAACCACATGAAAGACTGGGAGTAAAGAATGTAGGAAACAGAGGAGAGGACACAATGAGAACGTGTTTCACTGAATCAACTAAGCAGGAACCATATAAGCTCACAAAGATTGAAATGGCAAGCCTGCATGAGTCTGCAATAGGTCCTCACCATATATGTTATGGCTATTAGATTGGTGTTTTTGGGGAACTCCCAACAGTAGGTGTAGGTATATCTCTGATTCTTTTGTCTGTTCTTAAGATACTTGTCCTCCCATTGGGTTACCTTATCTAACCTTGATATATTACCTTTTGCCTTTTCGTGTGTGTGTGTGTGTGTGTGTGTGTGTGTGTGTGTGTGTGTGTGTGTGTGTGTGTTTGTGCCATTTGACTATTGTCTCTCAGAGCCTTTCTCTTTCTGAAGAAGAAATAAAGGAGGAATAGATCTTGCGGAGATGGGAAGGGATGGATCAGCCTCCTAATTCTCTATTACCCACTAGGGTCACTCTCCTAGCTTTTAGGAAGTTTCCACTGCACTAGGTTCCCACATTGCTCCCCCAAATATGCCCCCAATCCCAGTTGTCTCTTCCAGTTGTCTCTTTCCCTCACTTCCTCCATGATCTGATCTGATCTCCCTTTGTTCATTCTCATCCAAAGCATTCCACCCCCAAATTTATTTTATTTTCCTTTCATGGGGAGATTCATGCATCTTCCCTTGAGTCTTTTCTGTTACTTAGCCTTTCGAGGACTGTGGATTGTAGCATGGTTATCATTTACTTAACAGCTAGTATCCACATATAAGTGCCTGCATGTTTCATTATGTAATTGTTTTTAGTAGTTGAGTAATACTCCATTTTGTAAATGTACCACATTTTCTTAATGTATTCTTTTTATATTATGAATAAGGTCATATTTTTTATCCATGTATCTCCTTGTTCAAACTCCCTTCCCCCTCCCACGCTCTCCCAGTCACTCTTCTCCCCATCACTTTATCTCCTCCCCAACAAAGGAAGGAGGTCCCAAGGTCCCAATGTGGCTTAGTTCAACATCCACTCCAGGCAGATCTGCTTTCCTCACCACAACATCAAGACTAGATTAGGTATTCCTCTGGAGGCAGGGGCATCCAAGGTGCTTCAGATCCCAAGTTGTTCAGTGGTTATGGTTGGCAGCTTGGACATGCTTTGCTTTTTGCTTTTTTGTTTAAAGTCCACTAATGAGTGAGTACATCCCCTTCTTATCTTTCACATTCTTTAGTTGAGAGATTATTTTACATTGATTTTAGACACTGGCTATTCCAAGTAAAGCTGCTATGAATATGAACATAGCTGAGCAAGTATCCTTATGGTTTGGTAGAGTGTCCTTTGAGTATAGGCCCAAGCATAGTATAACTGGGTCTTGATACAGATTAATTTCCAATTTTCTAAAGAATCACTATAATGATTTCCATAATGGCTGTGTAAATATACATTTCCACCAGCAATGGTGAAGTCTTCCCTTTGCCTCAGATTCTCAACAGCATGAGCCTTTACTTGTGTTAAAGAAGTAAAGGCTCTTAGCCATTCAGACAGGTGTAAGATGTAATCTCAAAGTAGTTTTAATTTTAATATTTAGGATGGCTAAGAATGTCCAAAACTTAAGTGTTTTTCACCAATTTGAGATTTCTGTATTTAGATCTGTTTGACTAGGACCCTCTTGCTTTCATTGTTTCCATTGAATAATCAGGTATTATTCTGATGAGTCTGCCTTTATAGGTAATTTGACCGTTTTTCTTTGCAGGCCTTAGTAATTTTTCTTTGTTCTGTATGTTTAGTGGCTTGATTATTATATGGCAAGCAGACTTTTTTTGTGGGTCTAGTCTATTTGGTGATCTGTATTGCTCTTTCAAGGTTTGTAAAAAAATGTGATAGAGCTTTGATAGGGATTGCATTGAATCTGTAGATTGCTTTTGGTAAGTTGGTAGTTTTTACTGTGCTAATTCTATTGATTCATGAGCATGAGAGATCTTTCCATCTTCTGATATATTTTTCAATATCTTTCTTCAAAGATTTGATTATCTTGACTTATAGGTCTCTCATTTCCTTCATTAAAGTTAGACCTAGATATTCTATATTATTTGTAGCTATTGTGAAGTGTGTAGTTAACATAATTTCTTTCTCAATCTGCTTGGAATTTGTGTATGGTAGGGCTATTGATTCTCTCTCTCTCTCTCTCTCTCTCTCTCTCATTCTCTCTCTTTTAAGTAAATCTTGTATCTAGCCATATGTCTGAAGGTATTTTTCAGCTGTAGGAATTTCCTCACCAAATATTTGGAGTCACTTATGTATATACTATCATACCATCTGGAAATAATGATACTTTGACTTCTTCCTTTTCAAATTGAATCCTCTTGATATCCTTCAGCTGTTATATTACTTTAGCTAAATCTTCAAGTACTGTAATGAATTGATATAAAGAAAGTCTACAGCTTTGTCTTGCTCTTGATTTTAGTATAATTGCTTTGAGTTTTCTCCTTTAAATTTGATGTTAGCAATAAGCTTGCAGTAAACTACATTTATTATGTTTAGTTATTCCTCTTATATCCCTAATTTCTTCAAGTCTTTTTTCATGAAGGCATAGTATCTAGGTTGCTAACATCACTGCTGGCTAGACAAATTATGTCTTTTTTAAAAAAAAAAAAAAAAAAAAAAAAAAAACTTTATTTATTTATTTGCCTTGGTGTTTGCCTGGAACTGGAACCACAGACAGTTGTTAGCCGCCATGTGGGTGCTGGGAATCGAACCCAGGTCCTCTAGAAGAGCAGATGGTGCTCTTAACCGCTGAGCCATCTCTCCAGCCCCCAACAGATTATGTCTTAAAAAACTGTTGCAACAGAGTAGCCTGAATTTAATTCCTAAATCTGTGTCAGAGAAGGAAAGACCAAGGCATCCTCTGTCTTACACAGAAATATTTAGAATGCACATTCCCACACATTTACACACACACACACACACACACACACACACAAATGTAAAACAGTTTCCAAAGTTTTAGACTTTGAATATAATATAATTTAAAAATTAACATGATAGCATGCAAGGACAATTATTAAAATATTCTTGCTATGATCTAGTTGATCTTAGATCATGGGCCAATCTGGTCCTCAATGAAACTATTTCAAACTGAACAAATACTAATAAAACAGACATGAACCAAAATGTCCGAACCTAGAGACCACTAATGCATCCAGTCTACAGTGTGCATACCCTGATAGGCCTTCCTCATCCTCAGTAAATGAATTATGAATAAGAAAAAACCTAAAGCTGTTTAAGAGATGACAAGAATTAAAGAATTTGCAGCAGATGGTACCAGCTGTGCACATTTAATTCCATCTCAAACAATCTGCCAAACAGTTAGACAGAACTGCTTTTGCATGTGAAATTGGAGTGTCTGGGAGCCAAGGAAGAAACGAGAGTAGTCTTTCTGGCATTAGCTATTGAAGCTTTTATTATAATTATTGCTAGCGAACATGAACTTCTCCTTCCACTGGTTTCTTAAGGTAACATTCTTTCACTTGCTGTCTCTCTTTTCCATTTGAGCTCCTTTTTCCTCTTTTTCTTTCTCTTCTCTTCCTCAATTTGCTCTTTTTTTCTCTTTATTTTTTGTACTACCTCAAATATTCTCAAGTATATATACATGCATACCTCAATGGGTTATTTTTAAATCAATTACAAAATAAACTTTTTAAAAAATGTTAAGATGCAATATGATTGCATATATAATAGTTTATTGTTGACTTTTAAAGGCAAAAGTTTTATGAAATCTAAGATATTTCAATATATTTATGAAGATATTATGTATAAGTGCTAAGGCAATGCAGTATAAATGTCTCTAGGGAAGTAACAGACTTTCAAAAACATATTCTTAATGCCAATTGAAATAAAAACAACTAATTTGGAAAAAAACTGAACCTGAACTCAAGGTAGAAATCTAGATTTTTCTGGGTTTATAAAAGACAAGCATCTACTAAAGGCCAAATAAAGGAATACTAACAAGTACTCTGATGAAAAAATACCAATACATTCAGAGTATGCAGTTATTGAAATGGGCACACAACAGGAAGGGGTAATCTTGAATAATATTAATAGAGAATTTTAAGACAAAATAATTACTCAGGACATGGTGAAACTGGGAGACTATAAGGGATTTCAGAGAGAAGAAATGCTGAAATACATGAAGGAGACATATTCCCAAAGAAAGGGAAGGAATCAGAGACCATCAAATAACACATGGAAGGTTTAGCACAGCCTGGATTCATGTGGGAGCCAAAAGTACAGATAGAAATGAACATAGTTCTATGACTGATAAACACCTTCAGCAATGTAGCAGGATACAAGATTAACTCAAAGAAATCAGAGGCCCCTCTATACACTAAAGATAGAAGAGCTGAAAAAGAAATAAGGGAAACATCACACTTTATAATAGCTGCAAATAGCATTAAATACCTTGGAGTAACTATAACCAAAGAAGTAACAGACCTATTTGACAAAAATTTTAAATCACTGAAGAAAGAAATTGAAGAGGATATCAGAAAATGGAAAGCTCTCCCATGTTCCTGGATAGTTAGGATCAACATAGTAAAAATGGTAGTTAAATCAAAAGCAATCTACAGATTCAAAGCACTTCCCATCAAAATCCCAACACAATATTTTTCACACCTTGAAAAAACGATATTCAATTTCATTTGGAATAACAGGAAAGTCAGAATTTTCAAAGCAATTTTGATCAACAAAAGTATCTCAGGAGGCATCACCGTCCCCAACTTCAAGCTTTACTATAGAGCTACTGTAATAAAAACAGCCTGGTACTGGCATGAAAACAGACTTGTGGATCAATGGAATAGAATTGAGGATCCAGACATTAACCCAAAAACCTAAAAACACCTGATCTTCGACAAAGAGGCCCAAAATATTCAATGCAAAAAAGATAGTATCTTTAACAAATGGTGTTGACATAGCTGGATGGTTGTGGGTAGAAAAATGCAAATAGATCCGAGCCTGTCACCCTTCACAAAACTCAAATCCAAGTGGATCAAAGACCTCAACATAAACCCAGCCACTCTGAACTTGATATTAAAGAAAGTGGAAAATACCTTTCTACAAATTGGCACAGGTGATCACTTCCTAAATATAACACCAGTGGCACAGACACTAAGAACAACAATCAGTAAGTGGGATCTTCTGAACCTGAGAAGCTTCTGTAAAGCCAAGGATACTGTCAATAGGAGAAAAGGACAGCCTACAGAATGGGAAAAGATTTTCACCAACCCTACAAGTGACAGAGGACTGATCTCTAAGATATATAAAGAACTCAAGAATCTAGAGCTCAAAACCTTGAAGAACCCAATCAAAAAATGGGGTTCAGAATTAAAAAGGGAATTCTCAGCAGAAGAATTACAAATGGCTGACAGGCACTTGAAAAAATGCTCATCATCTTTAGCCATCCGAGAAATGCAAATCAGAACAACTTTAAGATACCACCTAACACCTGTCAGATTGGGTAAGATAAAAGACACAGATGACAGCCTATGCTGGAGAGGGTGGGGAGCAAGGGAAACACTCCCCCATTGTTGGTGGGAGTGTAAGCTTGTTCAGCCACTTTGGAATGCAGTATGGCAGTTTCTCAGAAAACTGAGAATCGTTCTCCCCAAGAACCCAGCAATACCACTTCTGGGTGTATATCCTAAGGATGCAAATTTGCACTCCAAAGCCATTAGCTCAGTTATGTTCATAGCTGCATTATTCGTAATAGCAAGAACCTGGAAACAACCTACATGCCCCTCAACTGAAGAATGGATTAACAAACTGTGGTATATCTACACAATGGAGTATACTACTCAGCAGTAAGAAAAAATGCTATCCTAAAATTTGCAGGCAAATGGAAGGATTCGGAGAATATCCTCCTGAGTGAGGTATAACAAACCCAGAAAGATAAGCAGGGCATGTACTCACTCATTAGTGGACTCTAAACAAAAAAGAAGAAAGCAAAGCATCTCCAAGCTGCAAACCACAACCACTGAACAACCTGGTATCTGAAACATCTTTAACTAACACCTGGGATCCCACTCCCCCTAGAGGAACACCTGACTCAGTCTCAATGTTGGGGGGAGAAAACTGGATTTGTCAGGAGTGGAGGCTGAACTGAGCAATATTGGGACCCTGGGACCTCCTGACCATGATTGGGAGGAGATGGGGAGATGTGGAGAAGAGAGAATGACTTGATGTGGTGGGAGGGGGAAGGGACCTTGAATAAGGATGTTCATGGATAGAAAATGTGACTTCTTTATTCATAATAAAAAAAGAAATACAGAATTGTATAATATATTTCAATTAAAGTATTTTATTTGTATATCTCTGGTATTAAATTGTGAAATGGTTAAAAAAAATAAATGAACATAGAAGATGAAACACAACAGAAGGAGGGCTTTTTTGTCTTTTTTGTTTGTTTTTTGTTTAGTTGCTTGTTTGTAAACACATTTGACTGTATTTGGTTGTAAAAACACATTCACATTCCAGATGAAAGAATATCTTGTTTGTTTTTTGGTTTTTGGTTTGGGTTCTTTTTTGTTTTGTTTTGTTTTGTTTTTATAGATGCATCCCTTCTTGTCTTCTTGTCTGTATCCCCATGTCTCAAGAAAGTTGTCTCTTCTGCCCTTAAATAAAACACCTGACTTTGGACTAATTGGTGACCCTAAATTCTGAATCATGGACTCGTATCAATTTTAGCTCAGTTATATAGACAAATATTGTTTCATTTTTATTTAAAATAATTTTTTATTAGTAGAAAATAGTTCATAGGTAAATTACCACATTGTATACTTACCTAAATTGATGCAAAGTGATAAGGTATAAGATAATATCCCATTATATATATATATATATATGTGTGTGTGTGTGTGTGTGTGTGTATGTATATACACATATACATGAATTCACACTACCCAATATGTATAATGCTACTTCTATGTATATAATTTCTAGGCTCACCATGTCAATTATCATTATGTTACACTTACCGTAAGGGTACATGAGTGACTGTACCTTGCTGGTGGTAATGAACAGCTCTCTAATTGGATGACTCCAAATTTTCTGATACTGGAAACATAGTCAAGCATACAGGGCTAGTGAATTTATGGATCATGGAGAAGAAACTACAATTGTCACTATATTATACCTATAAAATCTTTAATTATATTCTAATTATTTGTTCTTTAATGAGCAAGTAAGTATATTCTTCACTCCTCATCAGAGATACCTCTCTTTGCCACAGACAAAGACCATTACAGAAAACAACAATCCAACAAAATAAAGATTCATAGAGACAAATTTCAACTGATATATATGTCACACAACTTTTACACCTAGGGCTCATGGCTCCTTACTCACTTAGGGAACAGAAATATTTTAAAAATCAGAGAAACAAGGAATTGGTTGTAATAACTTGTCTCCTAGAAATGTCAGCAGCTACACCCATAATGCTATGCTCACCATCATAGCTGGCAAAACATGCAAAGATGGCCTGAACAATGACAGTAGTAATAGGTGAACTTGCAAAGGCTTTTGAGGCCTCAACCCCACACAAAGACTTATAGGCAACACAAGAATGCTAAGAGAGGAAGAAATAGTCTTCCCTAGGGGAAATCATGCACCTCAGTTGTCCAATAGCAAATGGAAAGTTACTGTAAAACAAAAATAAAGAAACAAAAAGGCTTCTGGAATAAGCATCTATTGCCATTTTTAAAATGAGTAGCAAATCTGGAACAAAGCATGGATGATGTTTCTATGGTCATAAGTACATAAAAGCATTCTAAACGTAAAAGCAATTTCAATTATTTTTTATGAACTTTCAAAACATCACTAGATTTTGAATCAGACCTAGGAAGGATTTATTATATTATTCATGTTTTCTTTGGAAAGGACCACTTTGGCATCATCTGATCACATGCTTTTTCCTCATTGTCTGGGACCCGCTCAGTGTGCAAGCTTCCTAGGCAAATATAAAGGGTTTTATGCTTAACATTATTTATTTTTCTTTGATTTTGATTTCTTGTTTTTCATGTATTGATTCAGAGTCAATTTGTTAAAATATAATCAAAATTCTTTTTATCTTTTTATTCCAGGAAAAGTATTCTCTTGAAAATTAAAGTGATCAAATTGAATGATGAACATATTGTAGTAGTTGGCTGTCTTGTTCTCCTCAAAGACATTGTTAGGTTTTGTACCAAAAGAAAAGTATTCTGTTATTTTTCTACATTGTCTATGCAATCAGACTACTGTAGTTATGAAATCACCCAAAATGCAGACTGATATTCATGAACTTTATGGCCAATTTTCTCTTAAATGTACATATAAATATAACAAGTCTTTATTATGTCATTCAAAACAGCTAAAGACAAAAAGTTAACATTTAATTTTTGTTAATTCAAAAATTATTAGTCCTATCCTGAGAAAATAAAATCAGATATAATACCTAATTTTAATAATTTGATAATTATTAGTCTTGCTAAATATATTCATAATAAATACCCATTTTTTAATCAGTCAACTAAAATAAATAAATTGATTTATTTTACTGGCCATTGTGTGTGGATGCCAAAACAACAAATTAATTTGTATATTCAGAGAACTAATCCATTGACTGAGATATTTAAAGATGAATCACAAAAGGTTTGTATAAATTCTCAATGAAATCCACTAAAAATTAAGACAGATCACAAGAACTATCATTATTTTCACCTTTTCATGGATATCTTTACTTTCTAACTTCAGCTATGTCTTTTCTGTTATATAGCATACCAACTGACTAAATATTAAATATGCATCCAAATTTTAATCTCCATAGTGGAAGCAGTATCCTCACTAGTATTTTTCCTGTCACCATCCCTAGATGATCCTTGATAAGGTAGTTTTACCTCCTCAGAAGGCATTTTTCAGTTCTCTATCTGTGACTCTCTTATCAGTGTACAGTTTAAAGGGATCTCTCTGTGTGTTCTTGCCTTATACTGTGTTAATCATAATCACTTCAAAATGCATTCTATCCCCTCTTATAAGCTGTAATCTCTTTGATCATAAAGTAATGTGCAATTACTGCATTTATTCCCTTGCCGTGGAGTCTCCAAATGGTTTTTAAATAAGTAAATAAGTATACAGATGAAAATGGTACTTCTGTAAAAATGAGGAGAGATGAAATTGATTCCTGTCCAGATGAGAAAGATATTTGTATTTACCATCCAAATTGGATCATATGGAGCCAAACCCAAATCAGCTGCATTGATTTTTTTTTTTTTTTGTTTTTTGCCAACATGATCATTTAAAGTCAAGGTCTTTCTGTCTGACAAAAATATAAATAAAATATAAATAAGAAAAGAATTCTTAAGTGGTAAATTTCCTGAGCTCTCAATCTGGAAAATAATTCAATATTTGTTATTTTTCAAATGACTTTGAAAAACATGGAATACAGAGTTGTATATAATTATTGAGGAAGTTTAAACATTAATTCTAGTTATAGAATGAAGATATTCATAATTTAACGTAGCTCAAATAACTCTCATTCATAGAGGTGAATAATACACATCAAACTTCAGAGTTTCTAAGAAAATTAACTCCAGTAGTTTCTTTCATCTGAAAATGTGTAAGTATTTATGAATATTAACCTCACACATAAAAGTTACAAAAAAGAGCAATGAATTCTGTTAACCATGAGCAGCAATGGTTAATGCAATTTAGAAAGAAATTAAGTCTGACATTCTCAGTTTCTGCTTGCAGGGAAGGCTTTACATGGTTAAGGCTTCAGAAATTACAGCGAAATATAACTGAAAAACCAAAGTACTTTTCTAGAACTTACTTTAAGTTTTTAAGATTGTTTACAAAAGATGTTCAAATTTTTCACAAAATAAAAACAGAGAAGTGATCCTTTGAAAGATGCATGAAACAAAGCATCTGTATTACTAGCAAATTAATAATAGGACAAATTATTAACTAATCAAGTGTACTGATGGTGTTATGTTATCCTAAATTTTTGAAAATAAACATTTAGGTATAAAGATTTTCAATTTGGAACAAGAAAAATATAAACCTATTATGAAGCACTTGTTTCTGTATATTTTAGCAAATAATTATAGGTCAAATAAAAAGTGCATTGTAAAGCGATATCAATTCTGTTAAAGTTGCTGCTTTGTGACATCTACACTCTTAATTTGTGTTCTGTGAATATATACTCAAAGCTGAGAGTATAAAAATGTCCTTAGCAAAGGATGAAGAGAGATCCATTACTGTGAGAAGTATGCTTTATTCAGATAATGCCAGATAGACAATTTTATCACTCATCAAACTCAGAGTCCTGGACTATTATTATTAAATAGCAAATAAGTTGTTCTTTGTATATTTATTTAGCTTTTATCACTGTCTTCCTCTACATGGAACCAAGTGAAGTGAAATCAGTCCCAGGAGAACAAGAAGATGAAGCAATCTTCAGAAAAACACATCTTTACAAATGCTTTCCCTTGCCTTTCAAGATTGCTATCCCACATGCTCCATGACTCTTTATAGAAACAGAAAAACATACAACTTACAGTAAATAATGTGTACAATATGTGTTAAAGCTACTGTGCTTAGGAAAGCCAAAATTGAGAACAACTAAATACCATATATAGATGAAAAATTATTAAACGTGTGGTTCGGATCAAATACAACTTTTACCTGTCTAAGAGAGGTTAGTTTGCAGAGCAGTAGGTGTTGCCTTCCATTTTAAAGCTTCTCTGTCATCTGCTTCTTTAAAATAACATGTTATTGTCCTGTGCACATGTAAATTTTCAATCGCTGGTCTTTTTCCTGTGGCTAAAAGCTTTAGAACATAGGAATAACTGTTATGTCTCAGTATTAAGGAATCTACTTAGAGAAGTCAGTACAGGACAGTATGCTTGGTAAAGGTCTAGGACACTTCTTTTGGCCTCTCAGTGATTATCAGCAAAAAGCCAGCAATCTTTACCCCTAACTTACAACTTATCTTCCTAACCAGAATGTTTAAACACCTCCAGAGGTGTTCAGAATGAATATTGTGTACCATACTATCCTCTTAAACAAAAATGGATTATTACTAATGAGGAAAAGAAGCTTGAATTAGAATTCCTTCTTCATTCTAGAGTCAAAATTTAAATTCAAACATTCTTATTTATTTATTATTTTTATTTTATGCATATTGTTGTTTTGCTTGCATGTATGTGTGTTTGTGTGTGTGTGTGTGTGTGTGTGTGTGTGTGTGTGTGTGTGTGTCAGGTTCCCCAAAACTGAAGTTCCAGACAGTTGAAGCTGCCGTAGGGTGCTCAGAATCAGGGTCTTCTGAAAAAGTGGTCGGTGCTATTAACCACAGAGACATCCCTTCAGCCCCTAAATTCAAATAGTTTGAAAAAAAAAGAACCTTTAGAAATAACTCAATAAAAAATAAAAAATACAGATGTCAATTTTTGTTTTAACTTTACTTTCCAAATGGTGAATCCATTTTCAAAAATTGCAAACCCTTCTCAGTTATCTGTAAATTATAGCCAATTGTATTTTATTCTGTCCATTTTTTTTTCTCAGACATCCATGGGTTTGATTTTTTTTTTTTTGCCTTTTAATTATCAAGTGACATATACTCATAGATGCTCAGATTTCATAGATACATACAGATAAACTCAGTTAAAAGCACATTTATTTCTATGCAAAGTTGAAGGTAACTACTTCTCAAGTTACTTCTTCATGTACACATTCTGTTTAAATTAACCGTTCATTGTTCTGTTGTTTTCCCTCTGTGGTGTTAAAATAGACAATGTCAGAAGACTATATTAACATTGAACAATTTTTTGAAAGAAATTTAGTGTTATTTTTTTATACCAGGTCAATCAATTTTGTCTTAAAGTCAAAGTTCTTTATATTCCATAATTTGGGGATGAGCTGAGGTGAAACTGCAGTCTGGCACTTCTAGGTTCTGACCTGAACTCTTTTCAAAAGCTCTTAAGGGAACCTAATCACTGTGAATCACTGTGATTGTCCTTATGATCGTTACCAACTCATTGTTTTCCATGACCTATACTCTAGATGATCAGCACCTATAGAAGACAGTGGGGAGAAAAATTTTGGGGACTAAAAACTATAAACTAAATTTGTTCTTTACATATGTGCATATGTTTCAAAACTTGATTTTTCAAATATATTATTAATCATTGTTTTTCTATAATTATATGGAGATTATATTGGAGATTATATAGAAATCTTTATGGTTGTGCTGACTAGCAAATGTTGCATAGAGTAGTAAAGTACTAAGAATTCAGGCATTTTAAGCTCATATATTTACATACATGTTTAAATGTGCGTTACTTAGGTTTAGGTAGGATAGTTCTTCAAGTATGAGGTGTTCATCTATCAGGAAGACAATCACCATGCTTGTCTGGATGTATTGTAATGATGATTAAGATATGCCTCTGTAAACATAGTGTCTACCTCTATACAGTAAGCACTCAATGTTTGCTGTAAGGTGAGAGACTATTTTCTAGTTTCTCTAACAGCTTTAGACAAATTCACAGTCACCTTTGATGCTTAATACAGATATACAACAATGGACTCTTTCTGCTCCCAAATACAGCTATTGTATTTTTTCTTCTGGTGGCTTTGAGTGGCCTCTCATCCACAACACTGGCTGCTGATTTTGATTCTAGAACACCTTCAGAAGCATTCCTTTGAATAACAGGCTCTACTCATGAAAGGCAAGTGTGGTCCCAGCCTAAGTATACCAGACAGAAAATCAGTGCTCCTGATGGTGACCTTGGATAAAACTCTTCATTTCCTCCAGCCTTAACTTCTGCTGATTGTAAAATATGATTTTTCTTCCTACACTGTCTCAGAAACTGGAATCTGTGAGTGAAAAATGACTTGTGATTTATGGTAAGCTGTAGAAACTAGAAGCTATAGTGTTATTCAATGTATTATGATCTAAGCAGAAAATCTTTTAAAAACCTCATGGTGAAATGATAGGCAGGATTCATTTGGGAAAGATAATTGCATTGTGGGCTTAGTGCCGTGTTTGAAAATGAGCAACAGAAATTGGTATCTAAGTGGCACTCTTTTTGATGCCTGAATCAAAATTTATTTTGTAAACAATAATTACAGTGAAAATCCACCAAACTTGTGAGAAATAGCCTTCTTTTAGTTTACAGTGGGTAGTCACGAGCTCAGATAGATTACTTGCCCTAAAGTACAGGTAGTTGCAATGACTAACCTCTGCAGCTTGGTAAGGAAGGTTTGCCTGTGCTCATTAAGTTTGCATCTAAGTCATCATTCAGCCCAGCTAATGCAACAGTCACAGCAATGCACCCTGTCATCTTGACTGAAATCAATGCCACTGCCACTGCCAAGGTGGCTGAGCAGGCTAATGACGTTTGCTGTGTTGATCCTTCCAATGTAGTCTAGCTCAAGCCTTGCCCCCACTCCCTTTCCAAATCTGCCTATGCAGACAATAGCGGGGCACTGTAGGGAAGAAGTATCTTGCCTTGCAGCTTCTAAATGATCCTTTGAAATTTAATGAGGTCAGTTGGGCGTCTACAGTTTTGCCTTTTGCTAACTCTACTCAGGAGAGAAATCCCTGTTAACACACACACACACACACACACACACACACACACACAAGCACATGCATATTCGTACAAAAACACTTGAGAAAACACCTACGCGTGGAAATAAAAACAAACAACAAAACACTCTCTATCATTTTCCATAAAGCAGCAGCCTTAATCCTTATAACAGCCCCAGGGTGCGCTCTCCTGCCTTTTCTCCCCATCTCCTTCAATGGCAGACTCACACAAAATGCCACATTCCCAGGGAGGAGCTGAGAATGCTTCTCATAGGTTGAACCCACTTGCCACTGAAGACTGCGGTTGCTTTTTGTGTGCCCACTTTCCAGAGAAGAACTCCCTCTAGAAGCAACAGCCTCGGTCCACTGAGCCGCCAGCTCCAAGGCGAGCTCAGGGACAAAGGCTGGTTACGCTGTTTGCAGGCTGCACGGGATAGGGTCCATCATTTGTGAGCTGGGCGGAGAGCTGCAAACTCAAAATGGGCAGTCCTTTTGATTAAATGATAGATACAGAAAGATGCTCCCCACCACCCTTCTCGACATGCAAATAGGGCCCCCGACAGGCACTGGCAAATACCTATTCCAGAGTCTGCACTGCAGCCCTTCCTAACTCTTGAAACAAGACCAAGTTCCCAAAAGGATCAGATCGTCAATCCTGCCCCTGGTCTAGGAAACTTTATCATCAAAATATTTGGAGCAAGATCTGGCAGGGAAAAAATAGATTTAAAAATTAGTATGCTTAAGAAAAACACTCTAGTCTCAGGGATACATCTCTACAATAGAAGATAAAACAGGGTCCCTTTACGTGTGATGGAGAAGCCGGAGGCTTGCAGACGGCCAGTAGATGGCGCAAGAACTCTTCTTTTGTATGGCCTTAACCCTTGCCTGGTTAATAGGGCTGCCAAATCGAAAATGTATAGACATATACATTTTGCATTTTGAAAGAAACCTTCCATTTACATATTTGGGATCAATTCAGAATTACGGAGGGTGAGTTCTCTCTAGATGATAACGCCAGACACAACTGGTTTAACTGTTGTTGCACGCTGGTACAAGGAGATTGGGGCGGATGAAAGATGAAAAAGATGAACTATTTAGGGAAATATTCTGACTTCTCTCCCATGGCTATCCCTGCCCCAGCCGCGGGTGACATATGTCTACAAAATAATAAAATCTTTGTCATGGTTTTTGCAAGTAGGTATTGAAATATGCGAATTTAATGTGCAAATAAATTATCTGTGATTTCCCTTCTCAATTAAATCAAAGTATAATAGATGTCTGACGACTGGCTGGGATACATGCAACTACTGTAGTAACACATGTCCCATTCTAACGACGTGGGCATCGATGGAACCCAATTCATTATCCTCACGGTTTCTCCTAAAAGCGACGCAGATCTTCGCTTTAAAATACTCCTTTAGCATGCTTCTGTATTTGCAGGCTGCAAAGGACAGCTCACTAACATAATATTTCTTGAACTGCTTTTGCTGGCAGAATTGATCTATTCGGGGGGGAAAAATAATCCAAGCCCCGAGATTTCAAATATTGTGGGGAGTTTGTCAGAGAGCAGAGCGGGGCTTTCAGAGGCTCACTAGTGCTTTCGGGTGTAGGTTGTAAAGAGCAAGATTTAAGGTTAATTTTGGTGGAGGGGAAAAAACGCAAAAGAAAAGGCAGAATCCGGAGTAGCAGAGACTCTGTGCCCCCGTTGGAGAGATGGTTGAGTCCTCGTCAAGGTTGCTGTGGTATCCCAGAAACACCATTCACTCTGAGCTGTGACCGCGCACCAACAACAGCAACAACTCTACTGCGCTGGGCTGAGGAGCCAGAATCCAGAGCTCGCGAATAATATGAAAGGGAGCCGCAAAGGGGAAAGCAGAGCAAAGGAATCCAAACCCCGGGAGCCTGGCACGCGAAGATGCGCTAAATGTGGTCGCCTAGACTTCATCCTAAAGAAGAAAATGGGAATTAAAAGTGGATTTACGTTTTGGAACCTCGTCTTTTTATTGACGTTGTCTTGTGTAAAAGGTAGGTCTGCTTTCCGGGGTACCCACTGCTATAGATGGAGATGGGGTGACTTGTCGCCTAAGAGAGGCTAGCAAGCTTAGTTTGCAATTTGCACGGGTAAAATAATCGGGATAATACTGATGAACGAGTTGATTCACAGTTCTTTTTCCTTGCCTCAGATAGGAAATGCATTTTGCTTGCCAGATTTTGGCGTTCAATGCGGTGATTGAGCTTGTGCTCAATAAATATTCTTGCAGTATGCTCAAACGAATACGTGAGTTGGTTCCTATAGCCTCTAACTAGTGGGTATCCACGCAGAATTCCTCTGCAAGACTTTTTTTTTTTAAGTGGTGAGAATTATCTTTATTTCTTGTGGAATCGGTGGGGTTTGATTCTTTGCACAGAATGTTTTATGGAAGACAGTGGCGTGAGTGCTTTTTAACCATTTCGGACAGCAAAGTTGCCAACATGCTAGGAATGCATTGGTTTTTAAATGCATTACAAGGTAGAGCCTTCCCAGGCTAGATCACACGGACATGAACGTCTGCATACAAATTTGAATTATTTCTACGTGGCTTCCTATGCAAGGATAAATGTAGGGGAGCTTTCTTAGGTGTTCTGTTAAAAGCTTGGTTTAAAAAATAAATAAAAATAAAATGGGGCTGAGATGTCACAAAGTGTGAAGAGCCACCTTTGAGGATGAATGAAGGTAGGGGGAAAGTCATTAGCAGCTGACCAAAAAGAAAATCCCTGGCAAGTCTCTGCGTTCAGACAGGTACAATGAGTGTCACATGAACAGACAAGGAAGGAGTGGGGGCGGGTGGGATGGAAAATTTATTCCTAAGCAGGAAGGCAAGGGACAGTCAGATCACTGGAGATAGAGCCGTCCGGGGGACAAAATAGACCCACAGCTATTCTACAACTTCTTATTTCACCCACTGCCCATTAATTGCTGCAAAGAATACTCGAGAGGTGTTTATGACTCATGTCATTCTTTCTGAACAACCACTTCTCCATCCTCACAGCAATTCCAACAGACACAGGGGGATGCAGCTTGTGGCGAAGCTAGTTTTCAATCCTGGGTGTCTGTGCCTTGAGGGGTGGAGGGGGAGTTTTGGCCCAGGCGCGCCAAGGCTATCAGCACAAACTGGACGCTTCTTCCTTTGTAAAGCAATGCCTCTCTGAACCGCAATCGGGCCGCGTCTCTATGAAACACTTTATTGTCCAGCTTGCAGCTGGCTGTCCCCTCACAGAAGGCAGCGCATTTGCATTCAGTGGATATGATAATTCATGTTTAGGGAGGTGGGAAGTGGAGACATTACCTCTTCCTCAGAGATGACCAATGATGGGTGGTCAGTTCTGAATTTTAATTGACATCCCTAAATGCCAAGAAGTCGCCCATGCTTTCTGTGACAGCAACTGCTTTGTAACCCCAACCTTCTATTTAAAGCTGGTGTGTGTGTGTGTGTGTGTGTGTGTGTGTGTGTGTGTGTGTGTGTGTCTGTTTTTTTTCTGGGCTCTAAACGCTTGTCCGAAGCGATGTAACTAGTCTGTCTACTGCATAAAACCCATCTCAGGTTGCTTACTAGGGATTTTAGTCGCCAGCCGGGTGTACGGGTGTACGACGTGAGACACGTCTGGGTTTAGTTTTCCTGCCACTCGGAGTGGGTGGTTAACGGATGGCCCTGGGGCTGCCTGCTAGACACGCGCAGGGCTCCTCGTGGAGTAGTCGCGGTCGGCCAGCAGCAGCCCGGGCAGGGACAAGAAACGTGAAAGTGTCTCCTTCAAGAAGATGACCGAGGGTTAAGTGCGAATTTTCATGAGATACCTGTTGAGCCAAAACGTTTCGGGGGCACATTAGAAGGAGTGAGTTGCCAAAGCGGCAGAGCACGTCAGCCAGAGAAAAGCAGAGCTGAGCCGCTTGCGATTTCAGCACTTGCAGCCAGCACCTACCGTATTTTACAAAGAAAATGCGCCACTAAAAAAGAAAAGAATGTTAATTTGCTTTGAATGGCACAAGCAGTAGGAGACCCCTCACCTTCATCCATCCAGAACTCCTACACTTTGGACTGAGATAATTGGTCTCCCTTGAGTCTCTCCAATCTTTAGGGACTTTGGGAAGGTGTTGTATGTGACAGTCTGCTTTGGTGTTGTCCAAAATCTATATCGCACAGATCATTAAAACCTTTTTTAATGGCAATAAACTTTTTAATTGCCATACATATGGTCCTTGGGAAATAAGTCTGACACTTTATACCTTGGAAGACTATCTTCAAATTCCAAAAAGCTTGCATGTGTTATGCGTTTTAAACACTCCAGCACCCGTGGGTGTCCGTTTAGACAGTGGCTTATTGCTTCTCCTATTTATATTTTCATTTCACTTCCTTCTCAAGGTTTCTAGGAGACTGAGACTGCTGTGTTGTCTTACACATTGTGTGTTCTAGGTCTAATCCCTCTTTGTTTCCCATATTGTTTCTTTTTGGGTTATTCAGGTCCACAGAAAAGCTTAGAAGAGAGTCTCTAAAAATCCTAACATTGGTTCGTGTGAGAGGTCAGAAAAATCCATGGTGCACAGTGCTGTCTGAATCTTCTCATACGACACAATTCTACCATCTGTCTATAGTTTTCATCTTTCAGCCTTCACTTCTGACTGCAGGGGCAATGACAAAGAGGTTCAGGGGGAGCAAAATGCCTCATGGTGGAGATAAAGTGGCTTTCAGTAAGTCTGAGTCTCTCGGGTGGGGCTCTAAAGGTAGCTAGCCTCCTGGGAGCCTTTCTTAGCCATCTGAATCACCTGAAAGAAAAGCATTATTCCTGACACCAAACTGGGTGGCAGGCAGTGGAGCTGAAGCTTGGGTTTCATTCTTGCCTATGTCTAATTCTACCTGAAGTAAAGAGAGGTAGAAAAGGCAAAATGGTGTGCTGGGTGGTGGGGGGCAGAAAATATGTGAGGTGGGGGGAGAGAGAGATAGTTGATATACATCTTCTAGCTCCATGGTGTTCTGTTTAGGTTTCACCAGGAAAGAAACTGTGAATACTAAATCCTGCTGAAGTGTCCTGCCCACATAAAGAGAAATGCCTGGGTGCTTTCTCATGCTTCTTTTCAAAGGATGGGAGTGGGGGAACACAATGATGGTGCAGGAAGGCACTGTGGGGCACATTTCAGTCTGCATCAGGTGGAAAGCTGGATATTGTGTTCCTCACACTCCGTCCAGGGCCATGTTCTGGGATTTCTGCTGAACTTTGGACTTCAGGAAGGATACACTTTCCTGCTTGCTCTAAGACTCACAGTACACAAAGACCAGACCATAGATCCTAGAGTTCTGCTGAATGGAGGAACACATACCAGTCAAGACTCACACTACACAAATACTAGGCCATAGATCCTAGAGTTCTGCTGGATGGAGAAACACACACCAGTTTCCCCATTTCATTCTTCTTGCTGGAAGCTAGTATCACAGCAGTGGAGGGGTAGAACTTGAGGGTTGATTTTTGAGGCAGTGGCCTATGCCAGGGTAGTATTTCCTGCAGCTCCCAGGCAGGCTTGTGTCCATAGGGAGTGATAGACTCACCCTCCAATAGTACCACTTTCATCTGACTCACCAGAAAGGAAAGAGCTAGCAGCTAGAGAGAGGGGGAAAGAGGAGGGAGGAAGAGAAGGAGGACAGGAGGGTAGAAAAAAAAACAGTAAATGAAAGCACAGAGTTTGTCAAAGAACTTGGGAGGAAAACGGCTACACAAAGCAGCAAACAGAATGTACCAAAGTCTCAGTTTTCCTCACCCTGTCTCAGGGTTACCACAACAAGACAGTCCATTGAAGGATCCTTGTGTTCAACGGATTGAGCCATGTTTCTGACACAATTTGGATGACTGTATTTCCTTTCCATTTTCTTTTTGAATATATATTATTTTTTCTTAAAAATCAAAACTTTTCAAATTGAAATGTTCGTTGACCCAACTAGATTGAGAATGGGTGCCTGGCGCGCGCGCGCACGCGCGCGCGTGTGTGTGTCTGTGTGTGTGTGTGTGTGTGTGTGTGTGTGTGTGTGAGAGAGAGAGAGAGAGAGAGAGAGAGAGAGAGAAAGTATTTCTAGCAGGAAGGAACATAATAAATTCTAACCAAGAACTATGGGGGTCTTGAGAGTAGAAGTCAGTGTGTACTAAGGAAAGCTGTGTAGCTTTGTGGGTTAACACCACCTTCATTTTCCCTAAACTCTAGATTGCCTCTGGTTCTGACATCACAGTTGTCCAGAGGAAGCAGCAGGGCAAAGGAAACATGCCAGCTTTCTCTATAGCAACTCTAGTTGCTCACTCATAGAACTTCCTGTAAAATCTACTCCACCCCCCCCCACCACCACACACAGTAGACCTGGAAGGTCTTTGGGGCAGACAAAGAATGGAGACATTCCTACCTGAGGCTCTATGAGGCCTTCCTTTCTAGTTTGAATCTTTGGGGCAAAGAGAGCCAGGAAAGTTAATCCTGTGCTTAAAGCACAGCAAAGACTCCAGGCATGTGGCACTGTAAGGGTGAGTGCAGGGATGGGGTAACAGAAATAAACAGGGCAGGTCACTTCAGAGCCCAAGCTATTGTCTGTGTTCTCGTTCTATGGCCAGATGATTTCTGCAAGATGCCTCAGAATCTTGTTGTGCTCTGTTTACTGAAAATTAAACAGAGAACCTGTATAGACAGACCACTGAGGCAGGAGGAAGGTTCCTTTTCCTCAGAAGACTACGTCTTCCTGTAGTTTTGGCTCCTAAATCTAGTCTAACATTAGGCCCTGGAGAGTTTGAATGGTTTCTGAAATTCAGAGCTAAAATTTCCTGGATAACTATCTCCTTGAAAGCAATCAGAAAGACTCCTTCTCAGTCTTCCAGTTTCTGGAATGTTCTATATGGGTAGAGTCAGGAGGCAGGTGCTCCTTCAAGCTCTAGTTGCAACAGTGTGTTAAGAGAAATAATAAAGAAGCAGCAAGAAGCTTGCAGCTTGCAGCATCTTGAACAGGACACACCAGCTCCCTTGACATCTCTCAAGGAGAAACAGGGAGAATCACTGGATAAATTAAGTACTTGACAATCTTTGATGTAGTTGTGGTAGCCATGGCTGTTGCCTGTGAGGAGCAGCTAGCTTTTGTGTCTGTGGGGTGTAGCTGCAGTAGTTTGACAGAGGTATATCAGGTATAGTCAGAAAATACTCTGGCAGAAAATGGCATATTTGGGGATTGACATACAGAAGAACTATTCTATGACTAACGAAACAAAGGACAGGTGAGGCAGCCAAAGACGCCTTTGTGTTCCTGAGACAACAAAGGCTCTGAAGGAAGATTTCAAAGGCAAATAAATGTGTGTGGGGATGCCTGGGGATGCAGAATGTCTCTAAGATAAGCTTCCCCTTCCCTGTTAGCAGATGTACTTCTTGTGTCCCGAGAGATAATAAGTTCTTGTACTTATCCTTCAGAGTTCCCAGAAAGTCTGCCAAATGTCAAAAAATTCGACATTTTCTTTATTTGTGGTTAACTGTTTTTTTTTTCCTAGAGTACACAGTGTCTCATGTAGCCCAAGCTGGGCTCAAATTGTCTGAGTAACTGAGGCTTTTCTTCCATTCTTGATCTTCTTGCCTGGATCTGCCAAGTCCTGGAATTGCAAGCAGAAACTGCCATGCCTGGCTGCTAACTAACACTTTTAAATCACCAAGCAGTATTCTTCTTGAAGTCCCTGACCGTTTGGCATGATAGCTGTTTGAGAATCTATGCAATCTCTTCCTTCAATGTCAAGATTTTAGGGATTAGAAGGAAAAACAATTGTAAGTGAATAGAGTATGAAAAATAAAAAAGCCAGGAGGCAGGACAGCCTCCATGTCTTTGCATATACAGTAAAAAGACAGGAAGAAGGACAGCATCCATGCTCTCTGAATATATAGTGAAAAGCCAGAAAGCAGGACAGCATCCATGCTCTCTACATGTACAGTATAAAGCCAGGAAGCAGAACAGCATCCATGCTCTCTGCATATACAGTATAAAGCCAGGAAGCAGGACAGCATCCATGCTCTCTGCATGTACAGTATAAAGCCAGGAAGAAGGACAGCATCCATGCTCTCTGCATATATAGTGAAAAGCCAGAAAGCAGGACAGCATCCATGCTCTCTACATGTACAGTATAAAGCCAGGAAGCAGAACAGCATCCATGCTCTCTGCATATACAGTATAAAGCCAGGAAGCAGGACAGCATCCATGCTCTCTGCATATACAGTGAAACTTAACTTTAGGCATCTATTACTCTCTACTGCCTTCCTCCTCTCTTTTTAATCACAATGCAATTTAGGGATAGAATGAGAATTATCATTTTAAGTTTCATGAGGTATGTGTGGGGTGATAAAACAGGAACTATAGTTATAAACTTCCTCTTCCCACTGTGAGAGTGAGCCAGTAGGTGATTCATGGTGTTTTCCAGACTCATCTACTATATGGCACACTAAATGTTGCCTGTATTAGTTTTCTCATCAGGCTTCTGTTTTGATTCTCTAACAAGTTACAGAATGTCATTGACAAAAATCAGCTTATTAAATATTCTCCAGAATCCACCATCTTATGCTTATGACAAGCTTGCCTTTACTTCACACTCTGTTCTCTAGGTATCCATCACAAGCATGTCTGATGATAAGGCTGCTGTTTTGTGCTAAGGATTTCTAGGAGTGAATATGTTCTGTGAAAGGTAGCAGTGTCAAACAACTGTATTCAAAATCTCTCTTAAAATGTCTAACCTTCTAAACTTTGGCATGGGAGTCGTACAGATGGAAAATGTCAGAGGATTCCAGTGGCATTAGCTATCACAGCATCACTCTGTGTTTTATAAGCACATTTTCTGCAGTGCTTTTCAAGTCATCTCTAAGAAGGTGTGCAGGTGTCTTCTAGAAACCTTTCTGCCAAACACTATCTCAGAGAGTCACCAACAGTCTGTTGAATCAGGTTATCTGGAAGAAAGTGTAGATTATTTGTGTTTCTAACAATCCAAATAGTTAATTTTGGTGCTTTCTGAAATTTAAAAACCACTCCAATAAAGTGGAAAAACAGCAATATTAATCAAAACAAACAAGTAAACAAAAACCAATAGCTCTGGAGTCATACACACATAGATTTGAAAGTCAGACAGTGATAATGCCAGGGAGCACCTTTATATAAGGAATCCAGTTTGTCTAAGCTGGAGCTGCACTGTTCATATGCTTCTATAAAAAATGTATTTCAGTGGACTTGTTAATTTAGATAATTTAAATCAATTAAGTATGTAACCAATGGCATAATAACATTAAATTAAACTTGTGTGTGCAAAATGAACGTTCTTCATTTGTAAGACTATTCCTTAACGTTCCTTTCACACTGGACACAGAGCGTAGACACTACTCACTAGCTCTTTCTTCAAATTGGCTAAGATTCTGGGCTATCGCCCACCCACACAATATTCTGAAATTCCTGGTGATCGTATTTTATCATTTAATTCTCTCCTTATGTGTGTGTCAAGGGAGGACACCAATCTGAAAAAAAAATGTTAACCAGATTTCTGGATACAATTCATTTGTGTATTCTGATGTGAATTTAGTTAAATACCAGTTGGCTGATGTACATGTATAGATTTGTCTATTCATTGTGTTATAATTGATAGTAGTCTTCAAACTCCAAGGACTCTTTAATATCAGGATGGTCATTGCTTATATATGATAAATAAGAACATGTACACAGAGAGTACCAGTGAATTTTCTGTGGTTACAGTGGGCATTAGTTCTTGACATGAGGTTTCTTTACTGGGCATTGGAGACTAAGTTTAATGCTTTTTATTTTATAGCTTTTCAATTTTGTCTCAGAGTTAGTTTAGATGGTACCAATGAAGATAATCAACAGAAAAGTTTCACATTTAAGTGCCACATGTCAACTAGAACCACATAAAACTATAAATCATTACATATTTGTAGGAAAAATACAAGAAATGATGACAACTTGCTTAAATAGGAAAAAAAAGAGCAAATTTATGGTAGGAGAAAAAATTTTTTAATACTAATACAGGACCACATATATGGCTCAGAGGCTAAAATGGTAATTGCTACTAAGATTGTCCATCTGAGTTCAGTGTCTGGGAGGAAAGTTACTACAATTGATTCTTCGGCCTCCACTCATGTGCTGTGACTGTGGGTGTGGCATGTGCACAGACATGCATCGAAATGTACCTAATATTGTGTATTAATTAAATTTTCCTATTTTCTGAAATTTTAAATTATTACTGGTTATAGGTTCATACTAATCAGTTTATAGGATAATGTTCAATTATTCTTAAAACTTTAACAATTTCTTTTCCTTGTAAACTTGAAAAATATTTCTTCTTTGAACTATCAGTCTATGGAATCAATTCTTAATTTCCCTCCTGGATTTTATTAAGGTTAATCCATATGATTTGAGAAATATAAATCCTTTCCAGTGTTGAGTTTTATCCAGATACAGTTCAGCTTATTTATATGAGAAAATAACCATACAAGATTCTACCTTAGTAATAACAAATCATTTTACAGGTATAGAGAGTTTATGAAAAATCACAATGGTTGTCCTCACAGATTCAGTATATAAAATATTTTTATTTACTCTTCAGATTTGAATAAAATTTTGAAAGAAAGATTTTTGATGATTGGACAAGTTGAAATATAAAGAAAGTGGGTAAAATTTATAAAAGTAGCAGGTTATTTCCAGAAAAGTGAACTTTATAATTTTCAATCTATAAAGTTCTTCCTTTACCCTATATTAACAATATTAAAAGATTATCTATGATGGAGAGATTTTAAGTATTAAAAGAGAGCTTCTAAACTTTGAATTATAAATATAGTCAGACACCACTCTAAGAAACAGACTGTATTATTAATGCCTGGAAGTTCAGGGGCACCTGTTTATAGAGAGTCTATGATATTGTCATGTTTGGGAAGATGTTTTAAGAATAAACATTTCTAATATTTCTTATGTGTGATGCTCTTTATATAATGGTATTTTCTTCTCATACAATAGTTCTTCCTCCTATTTCAGCCCTTAACTTCAAACAAGCAGCTGTGAAATAGCTCTTATTTCATGTGTTCAAATTGCTATCTTCCTTTCCAAACTATACTTTTTCTGTTGTGTGCACATAAAAAGCTTGTGCAGGATGTTTTCAGATTGAGGTTAAGAAAAACAGAAACAAAATCAAGCTCTCACAGCAGTTTCAAACTCTAAAACATGTACATGGTTAAATTTGTATATGAATCTCTTCAGTTTCACGGTCAAACCTTGGGCTTAGTGTAATTACTTTATAAGAAAGGTTAGAATCACCAAGTTACGTACCCAACTGTGTTGTAGTCATGTTGGCTGGGAACTCCTTTTCCTAGCCACATCTTTTATGTAACTTACCAAGCCAGTTATCTCAGAGTCAGTATAACAGGAACAGAAGATATTTTGCAACTTGATAAACAATATTTAGGGAAGGATTTATAATATAATGCATGTGATTTCTATGCCTCTATCAAATAAAAATCTAACACACAGGTCAAATAAAAATGAAATTTAAATTAGTAACTTTTAGATTCCATCACAGCAATCTGGAGTAAAATTTAGAATGTATGGAGTAGGATGAATAAATTATGGGGACTACATATGAATCAATTTATTAGTATAAAACTTTAGCTAATTTTATCATGAGATAAAAAATACAAGTTTATTTTCACATTATGCTCTTATCAAGTTCTACAGAGTTTTAAGAATAGAAATATATCTAAATTTCATCCATCTTTTTTCTAAGATTTATTTGCAAAGATTAATAGTTTCTTTTTAGAACTTTAAAAATATTAATTCTATAACTCCACTCACAAATCTATTTTATTCTACAGGGGCAGCCTGGTTTAAAAACTTCCAGTACACTATTTTTTCCACAAAAAAAGAGTAAAATGCCAATTGAATAAGTGACTTTTCAAGCCAGTCTTTGGTTCATTTTCTTCACTTTCTGTCTATTAGAGGCGTGTCATAAATATCTTTTTAGAGCTAACTGGTTTGGGATAGAGCAACTTCTTGGAGGAGGAACCTGCTGTGCATATCCCCAAATACTGATCAGATGTAAAGCAAGGCTTCTTGAAGGAACTCTGTCAGTGTGCACAGTCACAGGACTACAAGAGTGCAGGAATTTCAACAGGGATGATTAACTTAGAAAGTACTTAGTACACACACTTATACATCATGGTCATCATAAAAATGTATGATTTAATTTTATAAAACTGTTCAAAATAGGTGTTTTGTTAGGAAGAGAATGAGTTGTGTTTTCTTATATAAATATTTATTACAATTGCATTTTGAGGACTCTAGTGTTAAAAGCTCTCCTTTTTTTGTGAACATATATTAAAATGTGTCATCCTAACCTCACTTTAAAATTCTAAGACTCAGTAGAGGCATGGTAGCATAAACTGTTAGTTCAGCACTAGAAAAACAGAGGCAGACAGATCTCTGAAAGTTCAAGGTCAGTCTTGTCTACATAGTGAGTTACAGGAGCGCTAGGGATAAATAGAGAGACTTTGTTTCAGAAGACAAGATGAAATAAAAAAGTAAATAAATAAAATCGAAGAGTCAGAAAATATAATAATCTTCTTCCATAAGCAATTCAGGAAATAATACAAGTACTGAGTTTTATGTTCTTCCTGGGACGTATTAATTTCAATCAACTTTTAGAAATGGGATCATACATTTTGATATATGCTTAGGCCTCTCAAAAGTTACCATGCATAATTAAGATTTAACTATGACTTATGTCCAGCTGGGTTTTCTGTAACTGTACGTTGCAACATTCCATTTGATGCTACAAGTGCAGTATCAGCCAATTTGAGCAGGTCAAAAACTGATAACATTAAAACCATTCACTGAATTACTGACATTTTAAATTACTCACTAATTTGTGATTTTTTTTCTTCCTTGAACTTGGTGAGGAAGTAGGAGCAAGCAGATTTATCACAAAATGTTTTCTTCATGTCTCTGTTGTCCTCAAATATCCTCATCAGTGTTACAAAGCAGGATCTTCAGCTGTGCTTTGCTTGTTTGACTTTAGTTCCTCAAACAATTAGATTTTTTAAAAATGCAGTATCTAATCTAATTGTTTTGTTTGTTTATACTATAGAGGTTTCTTGATATGATTGAAATCTGAGAAAAGTAATGTTCATAATATCATTTTTTCAAGAAAGTGATACCTTCATGATTATTCCTGTCAGCTCAGACAAGAAATCAAAAACATAATTTTACAATGTGCCTTTATGTCATGAGACTTTTATTATAGACAAGAGACTACAAGCCATCTCTCCTATTAGTCCCTTATAATGTAATTAGATGTTTAGCTAAACTGAAATTTTTAGATATTAAATTTGCTTTCAGTTTTGAATCAACATTTTCACAAACAGAAGCACATTTTGTAACTCTGTTAGAAATAGATTCTGACTGGTTTCCAAATACGGGTAACAAAGTTAAACTGAGCTGCCTGTACTTCTGCTTTGAGCTCTGTGTGGCTAGGGCCTGAATCTGTAACATAACAGATCAAAGTGAGTCAAGCCCATCTCCTAGAAGAGCATGTCAACAGCTAACTCTTTCATTGGCAGCACTATAGGAGTGACTGACCTGTGTAGTTCAAAAGAAGTTTTGGCTTTTTACATATGTGGAGACCTGACAACTAAAGTGTCTTTTCTTCTTCATTTTCTTCTTCTATTCTTTTATCCTTTTGGCTGGTGCTTAAAGTAAATCAGCTGAACTAATTTTGATGTTTTGTGTAAACAAATTTGCATCCAGTCTGCAAATATGTGTGCCAACTTTCTGCTTTGCATCTTAAAATGCTAAGAAGAACTCTCTTGACTAAATGTAATAGAAATGCTCATGGGCCTATGCTAAGCAGGATTAAATTTCTGGTCAATGCGTATTCATTTCTTTATTATTATTTTATGAGTATGAATGGTTCACCTGTATAGATGTTATTTGCCTCACATGCGTAAAATGAGCATGGATGTCAAAAGAGGGCACCAGATCCCCTGGAACTAGAATTATACATGGCTGGGAGATACAGTGTAAATGCTAGAAACCAAACGTGGGTCTTCAGCAAGAACAATAAGTGCTTTTAACTGTGCACTCAGTTCTCCAGCTTTTTCCCATTGTTCTAGGAAGAACTTTTATCTATAAATCCCACTAAGACTTTAATACTCTTTTTTCCCATTAAATTATTTTTTAAAGAAAATATTGTGTGTGTATATGTGTATATCTGTTTGTCTGTTTGTCTGCCTGCCTGTTTGTCTATGTAATACATGTGGGTGTCTGTAGAGGCCAAAATCTGTCATATAGTTGGGAGCTAAAATTACAAGTTACTTGTGAGCTGTCCAACAATGATGCTGGGAAGGAAGCCAGGGTCTTGTAGCAGAGCAGCAAGTGGACTTTAAAATCTGGGCAATGCTTTTGAGCTCCTTTGTTAACTCTCCTTAAATGAGATCAAACAGCAACCTTAAAATTGATTATATTGCAAACTTCTGGATAATATTCACCATCTGTACTCACTTAGCAGAGTTTCTTTGTGTTTGGATAGAGCAGTATTCCTCAAGTTTCTTAATGCAATTACACTTCAACACCATTCTTCCTCTTGTAATGACCCCCAACCATTACATTATTTTGTTGTTACTTTATAACTGTAGTTTTGCTAATATTATTAACTGTAATGTAAATATAGATAGGTGGGATATCTGATATGCAATTCCAAAGGTTTTGCAGCTGACAAATTGAGAACCTATGTGATGACTACCGTAAATAAAAATTTGAACTTTATTTTAACACAGCACTTATGTATGACTCCTTGGAAATCCTTTCATTATACAGCAATTTGAAGATCTACACTCATTTGTATCTGTGTTTACAAAGAATATTGAAATACCATGTTATAAAAGCAGCTTATATTATACTTATGTGTTTTGTGCAAAAGCAAAATTCCTGAAGACCTGAGAGGAAATCAACAATGTTCTACATATTAACTTGTGCTGATGCTACTCATGTAAATACCAACTTTAACTACTTCTAATGTTTGATAAAACTAATTTATTTTGCTATACTTTGATTATAATAATATTATCTTTAATCAATCAGCATATCTTAGGCATTGAAGTATACAATAGATGTAATTTCCTCAAAACCCACAAGTGACTTATTGTTTGGTTACTATCTAATGGACACAAGTCCTCAACTCAGTTATCTATTGAGGTCCACACTGCATGTTTCACTGAACATTTATTTAGACTGAACACATATGGATATAGTCCATCCTTTCAAAGAAGACATATACTTTCATTTAAAACAGGCTTTATGTAAACACAATATCAAAACCTTTACTGCTATGACATTGTTTAGTTTTTCGGTGAGATTCTATTCTTATGATATCATCAATACAAACAATGCATTTTAGTTTCTGTAATATATATGTATATATATACTTGTATATATATATAGATTAAAATTATGTGCTACAGCATAAATGCAGCATTCCATTGATATTATTTGGAACTGTACATCATATGAAATTTTTGAGAGATCTAATTTTAATTTGTAACATGAAAACCAACAGAAGGAAATATAAGAAGTAAATTAGGAAAATAACAGTATTATATCAATGTTGATTTTACTACAGATGAGTTTGGTCGTATGAATTATCTTCAGAGGATTAGAATAGTCAAATTTCATTTTATACATTACCTTTTCTCATTCCTTCTTGTGTACTGCCTTGTTGATTTATATCATGAAATGTGTACCAACAATTTACTCATGTTCAGTAAAGTTCATGTGTTGGTGACCCAATAGTAATTCAATATTTAATAAGGTAGATTTAATGTTTACTTACGTACCATGTATGAATATTACTGTTTCCTCAACTCCAAGTCAAAATATTGGATATTTATGTAAGAGCAAAACCATATGTTTCCCTGTTATGTCAATAATCTTGCTTCACATTTTGGTATATAAAGTTAGAAGCTTGAAATGAGACGGGTGTTCAATGGCTGCATTGTTTCAGTTTTATTGTTGCAAATAAAGGAAGAATCACCATATGTTCCATGTTGACTTTTCAATGCTCTCCACAATGTAGCATTATCTCATTATTTAAATTCTATAATAACCCTTGCAGTAATTAACAGGCAATAGTGATTTGATTCATATGACACCCCAAGTCAATACTTTAAAAGAATTCTCTCTGTCTCTATCTGCTGCTGTCTGTCCTTGTCACTGTTTCTCTCTCTCTCTCTTCTCCTTCTCCTTTATTTGTATGAGTTTGTATGAGTATATATGCAAGCATGTGCATTTGTGTGTGGAGTTCAGAGGCCAACCTCAGGTTGACTTCATCATACTTGGAAACAAGACCTTCCACAGGCATGAAGCTAGCTAAGTAGGCAAGGTGAACTTGCCCGCTAGCAGCAGCATCTTTCTGCCTCCACTGTCCAAACACCAGAATCCTAACTTTTGTCTACTCTGGTGACTATTTGCTCCTATATGTGCTGGGAGGATAGACCTGATACTTTCTTATGAAGCCAGAGATTTACAGTTTGAGTTATCTCCTCAGCACTCATTCTCTCTTTCTGGTAATATAACAAAGAAAAACAGGTGATTCCTTTATACATCATAGTGATACACTAATACAAGAAGGAGTGATTTTCCAGCAGAACCTTTTGCAGCTTTTCTGTGTAGTTTGAATTACAATTCTATTATGTTTTCAGATTATCACTAACATTTTACTGTGGAAGAGCAATTTTATAACATATTGGTTACCTACAATGCAGTGGAGTGGTTTCTAGCTAGCTTGTTTGTGATTAGTATGCAAAAGAAATTTCACAGAGGCAAACTGTGAGTTGTAGGTTCAGTATTCTTGAAAACTAGGAAGCCATTGTCAGCTTTTCTCCTCTCCATTATCCACATCTCAAGATCTCTAGGTTTCAATGTAACCTGTGCAGCTTATTTTCTGTTTGTTGTTTGCTTATGGTTTTGTTGTTGTTTATAAGCAAAGTTTGCGAGTAAAATATTATTCCTAATTCTCCTCACCTGGAAACTTTGGTGATAGACATTATAGGATCTCAAATTTTATTATGTTTTCTATTTCTTTTCTTTATAAACTGTAGATTAAAGAGAGCAAGTTGACTGGATTTGACTTCTGTACGAAGCATGTATATGGGGCCAGGATTTGAATCAAGTATTCTGTGTCTTTTCAACATTTTTTTTCAAGAGGGTATTTTGATAAATAGCAAACTTTGTTGCATAAACCTCATATACATTTAAACATGTTAAATTATATGTAAAAAACCAGACTTAATAAAATAAAGTTTTCTGGTAACTAGAGGTAGGGCATAATGGTTAAGGACACTGGCTGCTCTTCCAGACAACATAACCTCAATTTCTAGCTGTCACTTGACAGCCCTCAACTATCTGTAACTTCCAGACAATGGGATTCTATGCCATCTTCTGACCTTTTTGGGTACCAGGCAAATAAGTGCTACTCAAACCTAAATGAACTCAAAACACCCATACTCACAAAATAAATTTTAATTTTAAAAAGGACTTGAACAAGTATGAGAAAAATCTTAGGAAACTTAAAAAACAAGTGAAGGAAATCAGTTCCTTTCTTTCTATAGTCTGCTTATATTAACAGACATTTAAATATTCAGCATTATTCTATGGCAAATCTATGGCTATTTTAAAGGGTTGCTATGGTACATCAAACTAACATACACACTGTCAGTTTCAAAGCAGAGCTTGCCAAGTCAAAACTATTTCATCTTTTATCACAACTGTCATAATGTTTCATCATATAGAGTTTCGAGGATTTAGAGAGGGGAAAATGTAGCGCATATATTGAACTGCTCCCTTTTACATGTATAACAACACTTGTTTCTGACATGATCAGTTCAGAACTTAAGATTATTTATTTTACATGCGGTGAGCAGAAGTGAAGGCAATAGAAACAGAAAAAATCAGAGTGGCATTTAAGAAAGGTCAGACCTATTACTTTGCCAGAGAGGCAGGTTTCACATTAGTGTTTAGACATATGTCAAAGGATGCTTTATTAGGGCTGAGTTTGCTGTTCAAATAGAAACAAAAAATGCATATGTGGTAAAGACTTAGATATCCTGATACTATAGTTTGCATTGTGCTTACCTCCATTTTTATTATATATTTTTCTCCTTTACAATTTAATAAAGATTGAAAGAAAGCCATAACTATAAATTATAAAATTATAAATAGATCACTGTAGATCAACATTTTTCTAAATTTTAAGTTTTGTCCAAACTACATTAGAAATTTTCTAAATTTTCTTCTTTTTAAAATTTATTTTTATTGTTATTAATAACTCATGTGTCTCTGTGTTGGTATGGGCACTTAGGGCTCTTAGAAACAATGCCTTCAGAGGCCAGAAGATGCAATCAGATGCCTGAGAGGTGAAGTCTTGGACAGTTGTTCTCTGACTTGGGTATTGACCACCAGACTCTGGTTCTTTAAAAGAGCAAGAAGTTCCCATAAACCCCAACCATCCCTCTAGTCTCTGAATTCATTTACTCAGAAATCTAAAAGAAGCAAACATGTTTTTCTTGTGAAATCTTTCATTGAGAAAATTAGAGTGTCTCAAAAATGCATGTTGAGTTAGCAACATGCATCCACAAGTCCTGATATAGTACCCAAAAAAACTGAATAAATCAATCAAAAGATACTTTATAAATTACATGAAACTGAATTAGATTTTACTAAATTATTAATTTAGATTAGGTCAAACATTTACACAGAAAAGTCACTTTAAATTATACAAATTTTAGATTGCTATACACATCAAATCTTTCTAACTGCATCTAATTTAGATGTCCTAATAGTATATTTTAGCGTTGTGTTTACTTTCATTTTTTATTGTATGCTTTTCTTCTTTACAATTTAATAAAGATTGAAATAAAGTCATACCTATAACTTGTAAAAATATATCAATCAATATAGATCAACCTTTTTTCTAAATTTTAAGTTTTGTCCTAACTACATTAGAAATTATCTAAATTTTCTTTTTTAAGTTATTTTTATTGTTATTAATAATTTGTATGTTTCTAGCTGTAGGAGAGTTTGTGCTTCTTATATACCAGTCTTGCTGAACTGGTAGGTACTGGTATATATTCAGATATCGAATGCAACCTAAGAAATAAGATGCTTGGGAAAGTTTCATATCTAGTGAATGTGAAAAAGTTTCAGATGGTTTTGCCACCTTGCTTTCTGAGCATGCATCTCAGTTGATTTTACTTGGATTGGGTCTTCATTACTTCCTTGATCTTATGAAGAAACACTATGACCAAGGTATTTTGTAGAAGGAAGGGTTTATTTGTTCCTATTGTTCCAGAATGGTAAGTAGCTATCATGGAAGGGAGCAACAAGCCTGGAGGCTAGAGAAGGATGCTGAGAGCTCCCATTTTCAAATGAAAATATAAAATGGACAGAGCTAGATGGGGGTAGGACAAGACCTTAAACTTTCAAAGTTCTTTCCCCTTGATGAACTCCAGAGTGTTTTTTTTTTTCCTGTGTGTGTGTGTGTATGATTATTTTATTGTATCCTTCTTTTGTTATGTTTTGTTTTTAAGAGAGAGAGAGAGAGAATGCACATGAAATTTGATTGCAGATGGCAGAAATCTGGGAGAAGTTGTGGGATGTGATAATAGCTTATTGCATAAAATTCTTAAAGAATAAGTACAAATTTTAAAACAAATTTAAAACAAATTTAAATCCATGACTATAAAATATTTTACCTAGAAATATGATAACACATTATTTGTGTGTGCATACATGGATATATAGAGGTTGATTTTACATGTTTAACACATTTTAGTCATTATCCACCCCCTTTTTAAAAAAATAGCACTTCATTTCCAGACAGTCACCTCAATATTATTCCTTAGCTACAAACCTCTCAAATATGTGAAAGTTATGTGGCTGTTTTTAATACCTATCTGCTTGATTGTGGAATTGGCTTTTCTTCTTTTAATATTTATTTACTTATTATGTATACAGTGTACAGAAGTGGGTACCAGATATCATCATAGATGGTTATAAGGCACCATGTGGTTGCAGGGAATTGAACTCAGGTCATCTGGAAGAAGTGGTGTTAAACGCTGAGCCATCACTCTAGCCTCATTAACCTGGGACCTCAGTAGGAAAGTACCTTTAACATTACTACAAATTTGAACAGAAATAATATCATTCTTCTCGGTCCTTTATTTTGTTTCCTCATTCTGTTCCTGGAATGAACATTGTTTTCTGGAGAGACAGTTTCCTATAATTAGAATATTTAGTTCTCAGAAGTGTGGTGGAATTTGCAGTAACCAAGAGCTCTGAATATGACAGGCTTCAATTAATTTACGCTTACTTCAGCTGATACTGAACTGTCTTCTGCATTTTTCTCATTTTTGTTCTATATTATACAATCTTTAATTTTATTTTTGTTTAATCTTGTTTTAGAAAAGAGTTTTTTTGAATATTTTGTTCTCTAAATTTTCCTTCTGGCATTCAATAGATACCATACCTGAAAATTTACTAAAACGTATTTTCTTTCCACTCTACAAAGTTTAGATGGCCCAGTGTAGAAGTGTTTGTGCTTCTTATATATCTCCAGTCTTGCTGAACTGATTCTTGTTTAAAATACATCTGTATATTTATCTCAAGGAAATCCCACTCTTGAATCTTTGGTCGCTATATACTCACTAGTTGAAATTAAACTTCATTTCCTCACATCTGCTGAAAATGTATTTATAACTGAGCTGTAGTTCTTATAGTAATCTGCCTGTGTCTAAGGAAATTGTGCATATTCTAGCTTCTGCTTGTAATAGAGAAATACAGGATGTCAGTACCCATGTTCTCAACAGTTGTAATCTTCATAGAATTTTGCTTCTGAAAAGTGTAGTTTTAACAAATAGAGGGTATTTTTATGTATGTAAAGCATCATAGAATACCAGCTGACCTATTTTATGGCATTTAAAACATGTTTCATTTCATTTTACTTATATTATTTAAAAATTAATGGCTTAAAGTTTGCCATCTTTTCTGGATTTAAGAAAATTATATTCATTTATTTCTGTGGAGGTGGGTTGGGTGTGCTCAGGTCAGGGCACACATGTAGAGTTGATAGGACAATTTAAAAGTCAATTCTCTTCTTCTGTCATGGGGTTTCTGGGTATCATACTCAGGACATCAGGACTGACAAGTGCCTTAGCCCCAGAGCCATCTTTGTGGATATTTGTCTTTCTTTATTCAGTCCTTTAACCAATTTCAGGTAATGTACTGTGCTCTGATAGCCTCAGCAAACTCTAGTTTACGCTTCAGCTAAACTTTGTGTCATTGATTCTAAGCTGTGCTAATATTCTGAATATTTTGATTGTTTTTCTAAACTTTTAAATTATTTTTATATAGTATATAGTGTTAATGTCTTTACCAATTCCCATTTTTTCCAGATATCCCCTTCTCTACCCAATTTTAAGTACTTTATCCTTCCTTCCCTTCTTCTCCCTCCATTGTCTTTCTCAATAACACTAACATATAAACAACAAGCCCCAAATCAATAATACAAAAGATTCCTAGAAATCTCAAATACTATAATCTACACAACAAAAGAAAACAACAAAAAACAAAAGAAACAAAGATTTCATTGTGGAGTCTATTTATTTCTTTTTTTGACTGACATTTCTGGCACACTTCTTAAAAAACATCCATCTGAGCATTTGCAGTATCTTCTGAATCTTGCTGATTTCTGAAAATGATCAGATGCCCTGCCATGGTTTTTGTTTGTTTGTTTGTTTTTTATTATTCTTTGTCAGTTCTACCTTTTCTGTATAAGTTTTAAAATTTCTCTTTCAAAATGATTGTGTGTGTGTGTGTGTGTGTGTGTGTGTGTGTGTGCATTGCATTGTGATTTGTCCTCACCTCAAGTTCCTCTTTAATTTTTCCCAGGACCCTCATCTCACCTCCTATTTATCCAAGATTGTTTTTATTTAACCAAGCAAAAAAGTTAATGTTGCTCATAAATCTAATAGGATAGGGTGTGTCCTATTTGTTCAGAAATCACTGAAATTCACTTGAAAGATACTGTTTTCATGGGTTTGCATTATTCTTATAGCCAAACAAAGTCAACTGTTGAAATATATTTTAGTTGTGTTTCTAAACCACTTTCTGACACTTTTTATAAACTAGCACTGTTAAAATTACTTTCCAGTTCATAAATTAACATTCCTTCACTCATTTCCATAATTCATTGTTTGTATTGTTTCTTGTGCCTTTACTTTATTACAAACAAATTGTCAGCCAGGATGTGGTGGCACACACCATTAATCCCAGCACTCCAGAGGCAGAGGCAGTCTCTGAATTTGAGACCATCCTGGTCTACATAGTTTCAGAGCAGCCAACCCTATGAAGAGAAACCTTGTCTTGAAACAAACAAACAAATAAATAAAAACAAAAACAATACAAATGAATTATCAGAATAACAATATTTAACTGTTCCAAAAATAAGTATCTTTACATTATTGTAGAAGTCATTAAAATTGCTTATTTTGTTGTTAAAATTTTTATTTCAGGAATTGTGTTGATAAATTTAGAGCCCTAAATATGCCTTTTTCATTTGAATCTTCATTTTCATGGGCCTAAGAGCATTCCTCGAGGCTTCGGTTATGTAAAGAACTGCTCCACTTGAGGCAGAATTGTGGTGTGTAACTTATAATTTCTTACTATAGATCATTGGCTTTTGTTGTTATCATTTTATCTGTGATCTTTCAATGCTGTATGTTAACTATACTTGTAATTGTGTAGTATAGTTACATATTTGTATGTGGATAAGTATAAAATACTAAGTTTCAAGTTTGATTATCTGATAATTTCAGATTAATATTTCTGGCTTTCTTTATTGCTTATATTGAATAAATAACATATTTTCATTTAACTCATTTTATTATAAATATATTGAGAAAAATAATAGCCCCCAATCCTGGTGATTGGCTTTAAAGTGGCCAATGATCAGGTGAAAATATTTAGATGCTAAATATTAGATTTGTCTTCTCTCTCTGGCTTATTTCTTGATATATGGGAAGGAAGCTGAAGGTATAGGAGTCATATTTTAACAAATGTATTGCATCTTTTTATTTGTAGAGGTATAGAGAATGTTAAGATTCTGAATTCCTTCTGCAGTGCTTGGGAGATGTAACAAGTGAGTGGGTATTTGCTAGGCTGACATAGTTTATAGAAATGGAATTACTATAGTTTTCCACAGCATGAACAAATCTGACATTTTGTTTTAGAGATGCAGTAATTCCCAATGCCAGGTACTCAACTTTTAAAAAATTAGTAGATTGTATAATACTGTCTAGTGAAAACTGCTGTTACATTTCAGTGTTATTGGCAAGAAAACTAAAACTGCTGTAAAGAATATGACATAAGTGTAGAAAATTCTGTACTTTCACAGATTAAATCTCTAAAAAGAAAATGGAAAAGAGAACACACTCAGAAGACTCTTTCTGTTTATTTGTTTCCACCATTAAAAAAAATGCTACATTGTTTGGTTTGACTTATAAATTATAGCAAGATTTTTTAAATTATAAAACTAGAGATACACTTTTAGTTTAATAAAAAAAAAGTTTGGTACAAAAGTACTACTTTACTTAAGTCAAATTTTTTTAAAAAAGCAAAATAAAGTACTACTTTGACATATAAAGAGATTTCATTCTGTAAAATGAATAAGAACCATACGTCTTATTATTCTAAGACCTGTATTCACTGAAATACCTTAAAAGTTTAAATCATAGAAAATAGTGATCTTCATATGTTATGTTCAGACCAAATGCATTTTGTTTAGAACTTAAAAATGATTTTCATTATATATTTACACTTCACTATTATTTGTGTAGAAATTTTATTATGTGTTCATCATATATTACAATTTTGGAGAAAATTATTTTCTAAGAAGTTGCTACTGCCTAAGACACTGGATCAAAGTCCTTAATTTTTCAAAGCTACTCAGTTTTTGTAATGAAAAAGCTGCTTCTTACATGTTTACGTGGTAAGCTAAAGTTATCATTGGAAAATAACATCATCAATTTTTTTTATCATAGGCAGAGTAGTCTAAAATGTGTCTAGTATTAAAAAGTCTGTTAAAATAAAAGTTTAACAATTTGTATGTAGTTTTAAAGGGCTGTGTCTCCCTACTGCAAAACATAATTTATGTTTGTCTTTCATCAGTGATTGATCTGTTCTTTACTATGATGATTGAAGGTTTACTGCGCATCTCTCCTTTTATAGATAAACTTGTTTGACTATGGAATCTTGTCTGATTGTCACTCCCCCTTCCTTCTGTCACACAACCTGTCGTCTTCTGAGGACGATCAAATTCTTCTTGATGTATGTTTGTACTTTTTCAGCCCCATAAACTCAGAATCGAGCTTCACTCTTCAATAACTTGAAAATCATTTGAATCAAATTTGTGACTCTTTAAATACAAATACACTTTTGATTCTGACCTATTGAGGTCAAGGAGGCTGAAAGTATTTTTAACCTTCCACACACTCCACTTGTTGCCATTTGTCTAATTAAGATAATGAAAGTTTCTGAGACTGTTGTTTTTCCTACCTTCCCTCTGTCTTTCAGTACTCAGGTACTAAAGTTTCTACCAGACATTTAAAACAGGAAACGAGGCACAAAATACACACAAACAATACAGATTGATACATAAAACTATTGCTCTTATGGTAGATTTTCATGCTATTTTCCTTTCTTTGATAATTGCAATAAGACTATTGTGTATCTTTGGCAAAGTTAATGTATGTAAAATAACTATAGTACCTTTGTATTTTGAAATGTTCATTTCCAATATCCATTTTGTTATCAATTCAGAAACTTAGCTCATCTGCCCTTCCCCCAATTCATGCTTTCATTTTACCTTGTGCACATTTGCTTTGGAAGTAGTGAGAGAAATATCAGATTTGGTTTAGTTTTTGATGATTAAATGCTTGGCAAGCTTTCTTTTAGTTTCAGTGAATCTAAAATTTGAAATAACACAACATTAAATATTTTCAAAATGTATCTATATCTCAAGCACCAATCATTCAAAATAGACAAGTCCTTTAAATCTATAAATTGTCTTTTTTACTTTCAATAGTTTTAAAATTAAAAATGATTCATGTCTTGATTGTGGATGTATAAGAAGAATTTTTAAAGATTCCATCAACAGCACTGTTGAATGATACACTTTCATTTTTATTTAATTTTTAACAGAACCTTATATTTTGCCTGCCAAAGACAAATTAAGCTCTGATGACAAAAACAAATAAAATCATATTATTTTGAAATTTTTGAGGTTTTTTTTCTTTTTTAATTACAAATTCTCAGCCAATAACTCAAGCTTCTTACTAGCTGTTACATTTTAAATTAACCTGTATTTCTTAAGTGTGCCTTGCCACGTGGCTTGGTACATCTTCTCAGTATTGTGTACCCATCTTGTTCTGTCTGTATTTATTCCTGACTCCTAGACTCCATCCTTCTTCCTCACAGCATTCTCAGTTAGGATATATTTCCCACCTAACCTCTATCTGTTCAGCTATTGGCCAATCAGCTTCTTTATTAAACCAATAACAATGACATATATTTACACAGTGTAAAGAAATATTCCACCTTTCTTCCTGTTTGTCTAGGTAAGAAAGGTATTTATTCTACCTTAAGAAAATGATAGGCAGTAAGAACAATAATTAGGTAAGCATCACAATAACAATGTCCAGATAACTTGTATTTTGCAAATTCAGAAAAATACTCCATTAACTATTCTATCATGGTGAGTACAAAGTTTTATACCTAATTCACTTTCTACACTAACCTGTACTTTAAAAAATAGGAAATATAGAGCAAGAAACTTCCAACACTAAGAAAAGACAGAAACAGCAGGCTGCCTAGACAGTCACTCAACATTCCTCTGTAACATTGGGTCATCCATCTTCAGCCTATAGGCCTAGATATCTGATGGAAATTTCTGTGAAGCAGAAATTTTCAAGGACTGTCTCACCTTGTTATGATAAAGTTTGGCAGTAACATTCTTTGGTGTCCTGCTTATCCAGTTTGGACAGCATACTGTTTCTCGCCCATTGGCTCACTTTTGCCACAAAAGAGCAAACTCCATAGCAAGATCCTTTAATGCCCATCATCTTCTCTGTGGATTGGTCCTGCCAGGAGCAGACATGTCTCATTGTCATGAAAAAAACTTATGTTACTAAAACATCTTAAATGCCATATTCTGATGATATCTGAAGTATTTGAAGACCACCTGTCTATCTAAAATATATATTTAACCTTGAAAACATATCTAACATGACTACAAGTATGATTGTAATAGGTTACTAAATACTAACCTGTATTTCTTTATTATCCTAAATAGTTTGTAATAATAACTTTCAAGGACTAGAAATTTACATTATGTTGTTAAATGTGGCACATAGGTATAATACCCTAAACAAGAGTAGAAATGTAGGTAGAAAATTTTGACTATGTAAGCTTTTATAAGTATGTAAGTGTTCCTCATCTCCCATTGCCCACTCCTTGCTTCGTCTTCTATGGGGTTCCCTCAACTCTGCAAGAGGGATTTCATGGAAACATCTTGTTAGAACTGTGCTTTCCAAGATGTCTCAGAGAGGATTGAGAAAAAGGCCTTCAAACAATTGAGCAAATTTCATATGAACTCACAAACACCTAAGCATCAATTAGATCTGTGGGGTCTACACAGAGCTTCAGGTCTTCTGCATAAATACTGTAACTTTCAGTTTAGCTCTTTTATGAGACTCCTGAATCTGTGACCAACTTGGTCTTTAATTCTAGTACCTGATCTTGGAATTCTTTTATTTTTCCTCATTGCTTGTCTTGTCCAACTTCAATGTGATGGTATTTGTTAAATCTTGTCATATTTTATTTTGTTATGTTCTATTGCTACCTCTTAGAAGTCTGTTCTTTTCTACCAAGAGAAAGAAAGAAAGGGAGTAGATCTGGACTATAGGAGAGGTGGAGAGAATCTGAGAGGAAGGGAAAAGAGAGAGAAAACTGTATTTGTATTACATTTATTAGAAAAGAAGGAGAAAAGTCTAAGTCATCTATTTTATTAGCCACATAGTTTCTTGTGTTTAAAAAAATTTGGAGAACTACAATCAAAACATAACTAGGTAATAATTTGAGCTGTGTTTTCACTTTGAAAGAAATCTTGAAAATTAAGGAAGGTTCTATCAGACTCTCAAATTTTATACCAAGTAAAAAATGATATTTGAAATCTTGTGTTCTATATTCAATTATTTGCCTACTTAATATAAAATATTTATTTTTAGAAAATTTAAAAAATATTTGTTCATAACTTCCTTACCAAATTTCAAAAATTGAATAGACAATTTCACTTATTATTCTTTATTAGTTTCTAATTTTTTCTTATTTTACATTTTGGCTTATTTTTGTGGCTGCATATGAAGACATACACATGCATCCATGAGAGCCATTGTACTCTTGGCCCACATAAAAAACAGTTCTGGCTAATTTTTAAATCAATTTCAGCATTCAATTTTTACTTACTGTTATTCCATAACTACTTTTAGAGACTGAGATGAAACTACTTACTTAATTCACTATTGCCATTTGAAAACATTAAGTATCAATTATTTTATTATTTTCTTTAAATATTATATAGGATAACATATTAAAATATATGTCAATGTACTCATATATATAACAGGGTAGTAATAATGGGCAATGTAATTTTGTTCAACTTTCTGTCTTGTTGTTGCTGTTTAGGACTTGAAGTCTCACATGACACAGGCATTAATCATTCATAAATAATTCTCATTATTATGCTTTGCCCACATATTTGTTTTGAAATTAGTTCCAAATTATTTTAAATGGTATTTTCTTATTTTTTCTATGTGTGTGTGTGTGTTTTGTTTTGGTATGAACATACATGGGACACACTAAGTACAGAGGACAGCTTGTGGGAGATCATTCTCTCCTTCCATTCAGTAGCATGTGGAGATCAGAAACAGGCTACAGACGTGGTAACAAACACCCTTTTCTATGATGCTTTCTCACTGGCCCTTGCTTATTCCTCATTAGCAGTTTCTTGCTTTTGACTAGAAAATTTGCATAGACTTGTTTAAAACTGAAAACACAAATTTCATTGTGTAAAAACAACAAATATTTTCATGTGATTTCAAACGTTTTCAAAGGCATCTCTGTAAGTTTTGCTTTGTGTACACTGTGATATTCAAATGTAAACACATTAAGTGCTTTAAGTAGCATGAGAAACATGAGAATAAGTTTCAGTTGAGTGCTAAGCCTTGAACAAGACATTTCTATAATCCCCTCAAAATGATGGGGAACATTGAGGAAGAGGACAAGGAAGGATTGTAAGAGGGGGTAATGTGAAGAAGAGTGGATGAATTTCTTCCTCTCTGCACTAACTAAATAGCCATGGCAGCCATGAACTCCACATATGTGAATGACTGCTGTGGTTGGGTGCAGTAGGATCAGTCAGACATGGGTGGAGGAGGGAATTAGGAGACTCAAAAACAAACAAACAAACAAAAAGCTTCCAAATGGACAAAGAAATGAATGAAACAAAATAAATATAGAGTGTTCTGCAAGATCTACAGATATGTCATGTGTTTAAAATTTTAACTCACTATCTTCTAATTAAAAAACAAAACTTTACTATTTTTTTATTACCTTTGATGATTTGTAGTAAGTATATTTGGGCTCAAAATGTGGTATGTGATATATTAGCCCAGTGGTTGTGGCACATAGTGTTAATACCAGTACCTGGGAGGCAGAGGCAGACAGATCTCTGTAAGTATGAGGCCAGCCTGATCTACAGAGCAATTTCCAGGACAGCCAAGACTACACAGAGAAATCATGTCTTTTTTTTTAAAAAAAAGTGAAAAATTAGCATTCCTACTTTCTTCGTAGGAATGACTAACTTGTACAAATCCAAGAACTGATAAGTGGATAAAAAGGAGAATTACTATTTGTTGAAATAAAAATGTGAGCATAATTATTGTAAGTGAAATCATTTCTTTCTAATACTACAGACACTAATCATATGTGAGTCTAAAGAAGAGACTTCATAGAAATTGAGTATAAGATTGTAGCTAATAGGGTTCAGGAGGGTAGAAAGCAGGGGAAATTGTTAAAGAATTTCTTAACATTTAGTTGTGAGAAAAGACAAAGAAGCTTTAGGGAAGATGTCTTGTATAACTCAGGGATAAAGGAGAAAGGTGTTTTGTTTTCAATGGAAAGAGATAACAAGGTTTGAAAAAATAACTATAATTAACTGATTTTAAAATATGTGCATCTATCAAAATGGCAAATGTTAATGTATCTAATTTTTGTACTTTATGTAAATTTAATGTGCTTAACAACAGTATTGAAGAAAATAAATTTTCAATATTGTTCATTTTTTTATCCTTTATTGTTTTTTTTATTTTTTCCTTCTTCTTTATTTATTTTGTATTTATCAAGAAAAACAGTAAAATGAATTTAAAATGCTGATAAGTTAACAATAACTGTGAGGAAGATAAAAATCATAAGCATCCCTTCGGATCCCACTCCAACTATAGGAACATCTTACTCACTCTTGAGGGGGGGGGAGAAAACTGGATTTGCCAGGAGTGGAGACTGATCTAAGCATTATTGGGTCAGTGGGATCATAGGATATTGCTCATTTTTAAGCAGATGTATTACAATAGATTATTTGGCTTTGTAAAACATTTAAAATTATATCTTAAGCAACTCAGTAATGTTATTTCAAAATAATTAAATTTAATTTGTAATTCTAAAGTTGTCTGATAATCCAGTTTGTTAGTAGTCCAAAATAAAATAACAAAATATGTAAAAATTGAATAAACATCGAAGTGTGATGTAATATGTTATTTTGGACTAGTTAAGATTGAATTTATAAGTTTACCAATGATCTATTTTCTAATGAAGTCAAACATAGATAAAAGATGAATGAACATAGTTTCAGAAAGAGATGGATTATAAAATAACTATGACTAATTTCTAGTCTTTGATTATTTATGTATAATTTTAAAGAGATTGCTGTTTCGTTTCTCCTCTTTCTGATTATTCTGCTTCCCACATGTGTGATTACTTGATAAGTAAATAGATCTGAGGATGAAAGAGCTCTGTAGTAGATCATTTATCTCCCCAAACAAAGGCCCTGACTTTACTTACAGTCCCCCTCAAAAAACTCAAAAACAATATAATAAAATAACAATAACAAAATAAGCCTTGTCCACAGAACTTGCTTCAAAATTCTTAATTTATATGGTATTAATATTTAAGTCCTCATCATTGAGGTTTTCACATCCATAAAATCACCTAAATTGAGGTGAGGTTTAAGTACAATTCTTGCCAGGCAAAATATTTTATATATGAGTATAAAAAATTAGAGTGAATAGGAATGATTATGGAAATAGATACAATTACAAAATACTTCTTCACTATACTTTTAAGTGAAATTTGGTGCAGAAAGTCATCCAGTGTCTTTTTCTAGAAGAGTGCTGTTCCAGCACAAGCATCTAAATGTATACTTCATATACCATCTTTTCAAATAACTGATAGTCTTCCTTTTAAAATTATATGTTTAAAGTTTCAAAACAGTAAAAATATGTTCTGATAATTCACAGATACATTTTCTATGGAGTGACAAATTTGCTTCTGGATTTCTGTTCTCAAGGAATAGTTGGTTCTCTCATGAAAAATCTATAATACCTTAATATACTTGAAATGGTTTCATTCTCCTCCCTTCTCCACATTCTAGTCCCTTTCTTCTCTCTCTTCTTCCTTCCTTTTCTTCTCCTCTTCCTCCCACTTTGCAGCCCTCCTTTTTGTAATGAATGCTGGGAATGATGGAATGCCCACCATACCAACAGCAGCTATAAAGCTTATTTCTGTAAGATAATTTACAAAGTAGCAGCAATTTGAAGTAAGGATTTCTAATCTCATACATAGGATTCAGGAACATCATAACATTTAATAACTTGTGTGAGCTTACTGTTGTCAAGTTGTTAATACAATATTGCAAATCATACACTTTGTTTTATTTCAGTTTCTTGTCATTGCAACTATTATTCTGCAGGTAAGAATATTTTTGGGTTACCCAGTTTGGTTTTGCTTTTTAATTTTCTGTCATGGAAGAGATAGTATTCCTTTTGGATTCTTCCTGTGGCACATTTCTGTTGGCACTAAAGGATTTTTTCAGACTTGACTATGATGGTACCTGCCTGTAATCTCAGGAATCAACAGCCTGAATTAGGAAAGGGTTAATTCAGGGTTAGCCTCGACTGCCTAAGGAGTACACAGTCAGCTACAGTGCGAGATCCTTTCTCAAAAAGAAAAATAAGAAGAAACAAATATTTAGTTTTACAACATAACATCAAACATCATGTTTACAGTGTAGTATTGCCAATTTTGAGTCATGAGTTTTATTTAGATTTCCTTCTGCTTAGATCCCTAGAAGTCTGTAAGGACAGAGAATAGAAATTATTTAAAAAATATTTTTATACTATTTTGTATTAAAGAATAATTGGTCCCTAATTTTGAGAAAATCCCTGACTTCAAGTTATACTATAGAGCAACAGTAATAAAAACAGCCTGGTACTGGCATAAAAACAGACTTGTGGACCAATGGAATAGAATTGAGGATCCAGACATTAACCCAAAAACCTATGAACATTTGATCTTTAACAAAGAGGCCCAAAACATTCAATGGAAAAAAGATAGTATATTTAACAAATGGTGCTGGCATAGCTGGATGGAAGTGTGTAGAAAAATGCCAATAGATCCGAGTCTGTCACCCTGCACAAAACTCAAATCCAAGTGGATCAAAGACCTCAACATAAACCCAGACACTTTGAACTTGATAGAAAAGAAAGTGGGAAATGCACTTCTACGAATTAGCACAGGCGACCACTTCCTAAATATAACACCAGTGGCACAGACACTAAGAATAACAATCAATAAGTGGGATCTCATGAAGCTAAGAAGCTTCTGTAAAGCCAAGGACACTGTCAATAGGACACAACGACAGCCTACAGAATGGGAAAAGATTTTCACCAACTCTACAAGTGATAGAGGACTGATCTCTAAGATATATAAAGAGCTCAAGAATCTAGAGCCCAAAACCTTGAATAACCCAGTCAAAAAATGGGGTTCAGATCTAAAAAGGGAATTCTCAGCAGAGGAATTACGAATGGCTGAAAGGTACCTGAAAAAGTGCTCATCATCTTTAGCCATCAGAAAAATGCAAATCAAAACAACTTTGAGATACCACCTAACACCTGTTAGATTGGCTAAGATAAAAGGCACAGATGACAGCCTATGTTGGAGAGGATGCGGAGCAAGGGGAACACTCCTCCATTGTTGGTGGGAGTGTAAGCTTGTTCAGCCACTTTGAAATGCAGTATGGCGGTTTCTCAGAAAATTGAGAATCAATCTCCCCAAGGACCCAGCAATACCACTTCTGGGTATACCCTAATGATGCACAGTCATACTCCAAAGGCATTAGCTCAACTATGTTCATAGCAGCATTATTTGTAATAGCAAGTACCTGGAAACAACCTAGATATCCGTCAACTGAAGAATGTATTAACAAACTGTGGTACATCTACACAATCAAGTACTACTCAGCAGTAAGAAAACATGATATCCTAAAATTTGCAGGCAAATGGATGAACTTGGAGAATATTCTCGTGAACGAGGTATCACAAACTCAGAAAGATAAGCAGGGATGTACTCACTCATTAGTGGTCTCTAAACAAACAAACAAGAAAAAAGTCAAGCATGCCCAAGCTGCAAATCACAACCACTGAACAGCTTGGGATCAGCAACACCCTGGACTGACTCTTCGGATCCCACTCCACCTAAAGGAACACCTGACTCACTCTTGAGGGGGCAAAACTGGATCTTCCAGGAGTGGAGACTGAACTAAGCAATATTGGGTCAGTGGGACCATGGGACTCTCTGCTGCCTGCCCAGGGAGGGGATGGGGAGTTGTGGAAAAGAAAAATTGACCTAATGTGGCAGGAGGGGGAAGGGACCTTGAATAATGATATACAGGGATAGAAAGCATGACTTCTTTGTTCATAATAATAATAATAATAACAATAACAATAAAAGTATACAGAAAAAAATCAAAAAAAAAAAGAAATCAAACTACTTAAATGACTTTGAGCTTTAAAGTGATCCCATTCTTAGCCAGCATCAAAACACTTGTTACTTCATTCATTTCTGTGTCAATTGCTTTGAGCCTGTGTCCTGGATGGGTATGTCCAGATGCACTCCTCTTGCAGGTGTTTGTGAACCAGAGATCAATATCATGATATCATTCTCAATTAGTTCCTTACTTTGTTTTTTAAGTTTCTCACTGGAAGTGCAACTTTACATTTCAGCTAGACTGACTGGCCCCAAACTCTGCCAGTACGGACCCCTTCCCCAACCAGTATGAAAGTTGCAGAACAAGCCGAGATTCTGCTTTTATATGTTCAGAGAATCTCATCTTGTGGTCAGAATTTAAGCATTTGTGTAGAAGTCCCTGGGAAGGAATCATCACAGCCATCATTTTCTAACAGAATTGAAGAAATATATAAAATTCTCTTCTTTTTCCCTAATGGCAGTATTTCATTTTTTAAAGAAACCCCATTTGTTTGATCAAATGTAGGCCAGAAAACAAGAGCAGCAAAGCTTTTGTGAACTCTAACTTAGCGACTCGGATCTCTAAACTCACAGTACAGAAGTGTTGCTGAGGACAGAAACTGTCTCGGGATACCCACTGACTCTTGGTTTGTGGAAAATTACCATCCAACACTAGAGGTGCAAATAGGATTCTGTCTGGGATCAACTGTACAACAGCAGCCCATGAATTAGCCTCAATTAATTATTTCTCTGGGCTTTATTTGCTTTCTCTGTTAAGGCAAGGCATTCCATAAGATTGTTAAGAGCTTCTTTTTGCTGCTTTTTGCTATCATATCAGGCTATTTATTTTTCCTTGTTGGGTCAGCCTTCTCCTGAGGTAAACCTTCCACTAAGTTTTATTTCTTTAATTTTCAAACTCATAAAGAATATTTACCATGACCTTCACTATTAAAAACTAGTTCAAGTTTTAAATACACATGCACATATGTATGTTCATTCATTATATTTTTAAAAAAATGTTTTGTAAAATCTCTTGTTTTCTTCAAAGAGTATTCACAGTGGTTCAAATTTATAATCCAGCATAACATAGGTAGAGAAGAGATGATCAGGAACTCATAGCCTCAGCTACATACCATGTTTTTAAAATCTTAAATAACTTTATATTTTATACTGTATAGCTGAGTGCTTTGAGATTCATGCATATTATGGTAGAATTTAATCTATCAAATGTTAATTCAAATAATTAGTTTTTGTCAAGGTCACTTAACATCCACTTTCTTATTTTTTTCTTTTTTTTTTTCCTTTATTTTGTATTTATTAAAAAAAAACACAGTAAAAAGAATTTAAAATGTGGAAGAGTTAACAATAACTATATAGAGGATAAGAATGATAAGCATGGCTTATCAAGGGT